>KN499452.1:15893-34255 GCA_000787155.1 Scartelaos histophorus | reverse complement strand
ATGAAACTAATTATCTTCCATACATTTCGCTGTAACAAGCAGCAGAATTTCATGTGTTTTTTAATCTTGAAAAACGACATGACATTTTAGAACCTTTTATGTCCGACCTAAAATCTATACATTTTGAATGTACAGAGAAGTGGGGGGAGACAGGGGGTGAGTGAAGATGAAGCATTCAACATTAATATTTGACATTTTCTTTGCTTTCAAGCCTTGATTACAAGACGATTTTACATATTTTTTACGTGAATCTGTCAGTGTGTTAAAAGTGTGAGTTAAAACGGTTGATTTTATGTGATTTTCTCAAAATGTTAAGGTTAAAAATTGATTGGCAAAACAGTAAGCCTTAAGTTTTAATTTCTCGTTTTCATAGTTCTTGCTTCACAGTATGGCAATAAACCTAATCACCATGGAGACAAGCCAGTAGCACCATGTCATATCTGTGGAGGGGTGACTCAGTTCACTGTAAGAATGTTCTTGGAAAAAGCATGAAAAAACTGTGATTAAAATAAATGCTAAATAGATACGTGCAATAATGAATAATAACGTAGCACAGTCCAGGCAACAATTTATCTCCATGGAGACGAGCGGGTTGCAGAAAAGTTTTGTAGGGCATCTTTAATCTAAGTTCTGTTAAATCTGTGGTGTTTTGGGGCTGTGAGTGGCTGTAGGGAGAAGCTGAACATAACCACCAGGTGTAAAAAAATCCCTGTTATTCAAAAGTGTCTGTTTGACGTGAGCACACTTGACATAATGCGGCGCTTGCATCACAGCTCACACATTTTACTGCTTTTTTTGGACCAGTTCTGCCTGTGCAAACGCAAACCGATGCTCGACGGGGATGACTTCATGACTCGAATTCCAGCCATTGTTTGGGTGTGTGTTTGTGTTTGTGTTGAATTGCACTGCCAAATCGTTGTGGCTGCAAAAACGGGGAGAAATCACCAGATCAGATTCCATTTCGTTTATTTCTTTTAGCCGTTTTCCTTGAACTCTGATCGGCGCTTTGTTTTCTGCGAGGAGATGTAAGGTGTAATCTTAAAACCGCGCTGTCCACTTGCCACTTATCGGCACCACTATTTGGAGTTGTTTTTCTTCATGCTTTCACTGTCCTTTAGCCTTGACATTGTCCTTCTGCTTTTTATGGCGATCACAGTGGACATTTACACAGGGGAATTAGCCGGGTGCTTGGCTAATAATGACCGTTCTATAGGGGAAACTATTGAAGCTCAGAGGACTAATTGACACCACCAGCGGCTGCTCCTTGTCATTATAACAGCTTCACTTATTTCTTGAGGCCAGCGCAATTAAGAGTGTAGTGATGGCGAGGCGTATTCCCGCTAATTGGCCCAGACTGTTAACTAGAGCTTGTCTAAAGCACTTGTGGAATGCAGAAGATGAAAAAAGCCAGTGTGTGAAAAGAAGTTAAGTGTTTAGAGTGACTGTCCTGGTGCATTTGGGCTTAGGAGATGCAGAACATGTGGGATTGTTTGGTTTCGTTTAGTCTAAAAATTAAGTTTTAAGAGCAATGTCTGTATTTTCACAACCCACACATAATGTCAAAAACTATACCTGTATAATTCTGTATAATAAAAGGCTTAAGCTGACTGTGTAAGAAGGCTATGGAAAAGAAAAAGTGCATGGATATACAAAAAATGTCATTGGCAAGTGGAAACAAATGGCCCCCAAAGCCAGTTTCCTAGACGGTTTGATGGATTTTTAAAAAAAATCTAGGAAATGGACAAAATAGGCTGACTGCTTAAACATTTTTGTCCATAAAATACAATCAAAAGATAATTCAATATTAATTTTATACACATAAGGCTTTTGTCCACTTCCATAACACAAAAACGATTTATTTTTCAGAATTCAATTTGTGTTTTGGGATCAGGGTTAAGCTTGGGGCATTTTGTGGTTTGGAGGAAAGTACAACAACCAGGACTCGTTCTTAATAAAACACATCACAGGAGAATGTTTTTTTTAAATGAATCATCTTTTAATATGGTAACAAATCCTCTGACAAATCAACTGATGATTTCTTTAGTCCTTTAGTTAAGTGTTTCTTCCATCGCTCTTCTCAAAATGGTTCTTTTAAACAGTCCCAGTGATTTGGGTTCCAATTTAATCAAACCTTTTATTGTCAGAATTCTATAACAAAACTGAAAAGCAACATACAAAAAAAATAAATGTGTATAATGGAGCATTTCTGATACACAATATGCACAAGTGGCATTGGATTGTGATGGAAAAATGAGAAGAATTGCTTTCCCTTAAGGCTTGAAGCTACATCTAATTGTCATGCAAAGAAAATAAACATCGAGACTTAAATATTTACTGAAGTATCCAATGTTATGTCTTTCTTTTGTTATAATGGAAACCTTACCCAGCCTATTCCTACGATACAAGCCATTATATCTCACCACAGATATACTATACAGTGCACATGGAGAGTTGACACACAGTGCAATGCAATCCGCACTACAGTTTTGCACATGTCAAAAGAACATTTCATGAACCTACTGTGTTTGTAGGTATTTAAGCTATGTTCGTCATGTGTTTTTGGTTTCAGATTCCTCCCATTCCTATTTGATGTGGTTACACAATTCATGTCAAGGGGACTTAAGTCAGTTGTGAGTAAAACCTAGAAGTCCTGTTGGAGATAAAGGGGATCTTATATAATGTTCAGGGCATTCCTCTGTTAATATTAAACCGAATTACCTCCAAACTCTGCACAAGGCAATTTGGCTTCACATTTGTGGCACAGTGGTTTGGTGGTTGGTATGGCACCAGGCACTTACAAAGTTGTGTGTGCATTTTTGCGGCTTTTGTCCCCATGCCTGTAAAACTGCCAACACTAAAACGTTTGGGTTTTGGCAACATGCTCTCTTTATAGTTATCAAGAAAAACATTATTCCCACTGTAAGTAAATACAATTTTACTTTACACCTGCTGGTTATTTTAGAGATGACATTATTGAAGATAATTTGTTCCATCAGATTTTGAATTTTAAACACCACTGAATTTCTCACTTTGAATTTTTTAAATCTGAAAAAAAAAAACATGTTTGAATTATTTTTATTCAGAATTTTAGTTGCTGAAATTTTAAGTGTACTTTTTCAGTATGTTTCAAATTCAAAATAAAAATGTCACCTTTTAAATATTCACTACATATTTCCAAGCCCTCAAATTCAACAGTTGAAATTCAGAATATAAAATTTGCAGTGGAAAATTTCGCATCAAAGATCCAAGATGTCAAGACAGAAGCAATCGATCCAGAGTGAGTGAGGAGGACAGAGGCTGTTTCCTATTGGCTGTTCTCATCTGGGGGCGGGGTTTGAGGTTTGGATGAAGCTAATTCTGACCAATCAGATCACTTCACTGCACCATTTCCTGTTTGTTAGTAAATTAGATCAGATCACTTTAGATCGATTGCTTCTGCCTTGGCATCTTGGATCATTCCTGCGAATTGTTTTACTGCAAATTTTACACTCTGAATTGTGACTGTTGAATTTGAGGACTCGAAAATATCTGTGCTGAAGGTGAAATTTAAATTTTGAATTTTAAACACTTTGAAAATGAACACTTAAAATTTCAGCAATTAAAATCCAGTATAAAATAATTCAAATGTGTTTTTTCAATGTTACAAAAATTCAAAGTGAGAAATTCAACTGCGTTTAAAATTCAAAATCTGATGAAACAAATTATCTTCCATACTACATTTTTTGTTGTGTTTTGAAAAGAGTATTTTTACAATCATTATGTGGGATTGTTTGGGCACGATACATTTTTTACGTGCAATATATTGCTGAAGAAATTGTTTAATGATAATACTGGAACTAATTGATGACATTTACACAATAAACCTAGAAAACTATTCTAAATGTGCAAAAAACATCAAATTCAGTAAAGAAGAATGAGATTCCAATTAGTTTGTATGTAAAACTCCTCAAATTTTATGGGACTACAAACAAACAAACAAAAAAAATCTCCACTAGAACAAAGAAATGGCACAAGCAGATGTATAGGGCTCCAAAAATATTGCTCCAGCTTTGCCGTGATAATGAACAAATAACAAATAATAAGTTGATACAATGATTATCATGACCTAAGTATCGTAATCTTAAAGTGTTAAGCCTGCTCCTTTAGTATCAATATAATTATCATAGGCCTACCTACTGCATTTCAGCTTTGATTCTTAAGGAGTTAGCAGAACATTTTGACAAGGAAATAGAAGGGAGCGTGGCTAATAATGGCTGCTTTCCCCTGATCATCCTTGGGTGCTCATCGGGGGTGTTCCCAGTTTCTTGATTGTCCAAACAAGAATAGTGGTTAAGCCTGAGAGATGATGTATTTACCATTAGACAAGCTCCTTCACTCTTTGTTTGAAAAGGTATCAGAAACATATGGTATTTGAGATGGTCATATGTCTTACGGTTGAAGGCTGGTCAGTGCTATTATGTTAAACAATCTTGTCTTTGTTTTTCAGACTTTGGTGAACTTGTGTCTCGATGGAGCTCTGCGTGAACCTGACTGGCTCTGCTCCGTGGGGTTTCCGAATAAGCGGAGGCAGAGACTTCAAGAGGGCTCTAACTGTATCAAAGGTATTGTACACGCTTTCATGGTGTGGTCAAACTTTGTCACACCTTATCAACTCATATCCTCTGTTTTGGACCATGCCCCGCCTGTAATGACATGCCAATGCAAAGTCAACTTCCTCATTTTCTCATTGCTTTCCTTGCCTTTGTTTTTGTCTATGGGCGCAGTGTACCTTTTTCCTTGTCTACGGACTCTGTACGAATGGATGGAAGTAGATTACATTAGGAGGAAGTTAGTGATTACAGTAAGAGTGGAAGTTTGAATGGGAGGTGACAGACTCCTGCTCCAACAGGGTGTCCCACATGTGAACACGTGTGTGAAATAAAGTTCATCCACGTGAATGTTGTTTTGGCTGATGATATTTTCCTAAGTCGAGCTTTAAAGAAGCTGAAACAATGCCACTGTAAGCAGACAGTGTTCAGTAAACACCTCCAGGAAACTGTGCTCAGACTTACCCTCTGTGTGCCAGATGCACTCTGCCCACTGCTCATCGCTGATGCAGACTCAATCTTATTTTCCTTTTGAACAAAGATGCATTAGATACAAACCTTGACAGTGTGAGCAACCTGGATTTAAAGCTTCTTACTCTTCAAAGGCACATATTGTTTGGCCTTTCTTGGCACGTTTTGCACCCCTCAATGGTTGAAATATAGCCTCCTCCTCCTTGTCACATTTTTGTAACTGCTGCCCAATAAACAAATCATTGTAGCTCATCTCAAATTTCAAACAGACTCTGGGGCCCCCACAGAGTTAGAACATTTCTCTATAAATTTAGTGTGTTTTGTGAACTGTTCCTGACACATCCATAGCCCAGTTGGGTTTGTGCTCTAAAAGGGGCAGTTTTTGGCACAGGACATGGATGCTCTCTTTTATTCCCGTTGGCCTTGGTGATGCGTATTTTTGGACGGGAGGGCACACTCTAGAAAAAGAGCCCCTGAGTGCTTTTGCTTGATGTGTAACCAGGCGTGCCATGAACAAAAAATCTCACAGTATTGTAGGGCAGCACCACAGCAACAATAATTGCCCCTCTTTGGGGCTGTACTCCTCTTTTGTCTTGACTTGGTTAAACTGACATACCATATTGACATGTTTATTAGTGATGTGACAGTTGTGGCTTTGCGCACCTTCAATTGTCCTCATTTTAATACTCAAGCTATTGTAGTTTTAATGAAACTATGTGGTTAAACTTGAGTTGGCTTTTTGCTTTAGTGAGCCTTTTGTCTGACTTGTATACCTTGGACACATGGGCAAACCACATGGACAGACCATGCTGAGACAGTGGCTGGAACATAATGTTTTGGCCCATTAGTGAGGAATTTCTTTAGATGTGGCAGTATAACATTGGCTTTGACATGTGGCAAGCCTGGGGTCAAAGGTCAGGCCCAGTCAAACTATCAAGTAGTGTCACACTAATGACTTCTGCTCATGGGTGTCATGAATCTGCCTGTTGTACATCTAAGACAAACATAAACACCTTTTATCACTTAATATGACACATGGTACCTTGCAGTTGCCCATTATCATAATTGTATTATTTTATTAAAAAATTAACAGTAAGAAACGTTTTTATTCTCTCTTCTGTAGGTCAATGAAGGCGGTAAGGCATTCCAGGCCCAACTACAAGCTGGTGACATTATATTAGAGATAAATGGTGAAAAAACTGCAGACATGTTGAATGTGGAGGCCCAGAACAAGATCAAGAGCGCAAAGGCAAACCTGCAACTGCTGGTCGAAAGGTATGCTGTCTTTAAATCCGTGTGAAATATAATAATAAGTCTGATTCATATTTTTCAAACTTTTCAAAACATTACATTTAGGTCATTATTAATTTACTCTTGACAGTGCTGATGGTGAGCACCTCCTGTAGCCACAGTTGCCATGGGGCTAGAAACACAGACAAAAAGCATGAAGATGTGGTCCAGTTTACCTTTTATCTTTTTGCACCTATACTTTTTGTAATTATTGAAGAGGGACAATGTGCAAATATGTAGGCAGGCAGCAGTTTCTCAGCAGCAGAACACAGAATGACGTATGGAGGCGCCTTATATCTGCTCAGAATGATTGGACAAAACTAGACTCGCTAAAACTGAGACCAGCGAAAACTATAAAATTCACTTAACAGTAATTAGCTTAAAATATTGACCTAATCACTCCATAAAACAAACTCAAAACCTACTGTGCCAAAGGATTATTAGCATTAAAAGGAAAGACTATAATAAATACATTTTTTAAACCAATCTTATGCAGTGTCTTTTTAAAAATGGTGTAACTTCCATCAAACGCTTTTCTCCATGAAGATGTCATTGCTCTGTCTGGAATGTTTCACAGTGTGGCATTAAACCTTTCTATTTTCATGTAGACCAAACCAGGCAAATGTACAGGTCAGATCACACAGATGAGTCATGTATTTCTAGGTAATTTTGAGCCATCAAACAGTCTGTACTTGAACAAAGGTAAAGTAGAGCTGTTATCTCGTTACATTCTACTTCATAATGTCTGTTCTGTACAAACAAACTAATGATCGTAATCGAGGAATCAAGGAAATGCCTGCATGTTTTCTTCCGGTGCTTGTTTTAAATTTGGCAGAACTGTGTGTGAATCGTTTAAGCTGTTTGGCCACTGTGATGTGCAGCTCATATAAATACTCACACATAATTAAAATGGCATCTATTCTCTTTTGTAGTTTCATTCTCTAAATATTTCCCAGCGTACCTCATATGTCTTCGTCATGTTTGAACAAAGGACATTAAACCCAGCCCAGTATAAAGACATTGTGCCAGTCACTGTTCGATGTTTTCAGATTGTTTAGTCTTTTGTCTGTAGGAAATCTTTTGTACTCACTGGAACTTGTTAGGTTGGTAATTGAAAACTGTAAGCATCATATTTTCCTTATTTCACATCTGGACTGTGGACATGGAGGTGGGCATCACACAGCTGTGTTTTAGAGCAGGGATCACACAAGCCTTTTCTGTTTGCAGCTGTGTATAACAGAAGTAGATTTAAACATTGGAGACTGTATAATGAATAATATTAGGTCCTTAACACTTTCCAGGCGTATTTTGAAAGTATCCTTGGTCCTAATTTTAGATGATTTAGTTAAGTGCTCAAAGTTAGTTGAAGACAAACATGTTTCTTGTTGATTTGCTTCTTTCTAGAAACAGTGTAATGAA
The DNA here is from genome assembly GCA_000787155.1 of Scartelaos histophorus. Taxonomy (NCBI): domain Eukaryota; kingdom Metazoa; phylum Chordata; class Actinopteri; order Gobiiformes; family Gobiidae; genus Scartelaos; species Scartelaos histophorus. Next base: position 26,489 of record KN499452.1, on the reverse strand, counting down.
GTATTTTGTCATAGAAATAGTTTGTACAGATTGGAATTCTTACAGTGTAAACCTTTAAGAATCTCCCTGGGGCAGACTTACAGCAGCCCATTTCAATGATCACTATGAGCTAAGAGCTGGACTGTGCAGTATCTGAGAGTGCTCCATCTCCCTGCTCATTTACACTCATTTTCAGTTTAAAACTTGTCAAAGTCAGAGCGAGTTGCTGCTGCATAAATCTATATTTTCCACTGGAGGACATGGCCTTGCTTCTTAAAACATAAGACATCTCTATGCTGTGTAGCTCCAGCAGGAGAACTGTGCTTGTGAGTGATTTACCACAGGCATTTAGGCCTTCCTGTGAGCTTCATTACACTGGGCTCAACCCAGAGCCGAGCCGCCTCTGGCCCTGCAGCCAGGGGGCCACTGTGTTTGCATTGGCGCTCACTGCTCATATTTTCCCCTTCAAAATTCAGCGATGGCATTGCGCACAGAGTGAGCTTTATTTTTAGGTGCAGTAAAAAGCAAAGTAACATTTGGAAAGAGAAGACACCCTGCATAAATATTTCTAAAGCACAAGTTAACTTTCCACAAATCTTCCAAACCAATTATTTATACATATTTGTGTCAATACCTAAAGCTCCTGTAGTTGAATATGAAACCGATTATTTTGTTACCAGTAGCTTCCTTGTTTGAGTGACCTTGGTGTGCCTATCACACTTCAGAATAGATAAATATACTTTATGATACTTACTGTAACCTTTTACCTTTTTTAAGGCCTGATGTCTCCACTCTCCCCCAGACTAATGGCATCAAGTCTCCTGAGCAGCTCACCGGCCGTTTTCAGGTTGGTGCCACATGGAGTCCTTGATTCATATAATTAAAACCTATATCAAAACCATGAGATATTTGATTAGCTAATTTATTATCCAATGGTATTTAGTAGTAGTAATACAATATTTAACAGCCATGTCATAAACCTTTGTCTGCATGTTACAGGAGTCTTTAATTGTGAGTCGTGATGAGAACCAGAACTACAGAGAATACTCCATCTCCAGTCCTGCTACACTGTCTCCTGGACCCTACTCACTTGACCCTCCTGCAAGTCCCAGTAGCAAAATACTCAGTCCCAACAAAAACAAGGGGTACACACTGTTAAGACCTTTTAAAACTGAATAGTGCTTTCTTTTCAAAGTTATTAGTTATAACATTACAATATTTGAGGATAGTTGCTTCACTCAGTTGTTGCTTGTATTTATTTACTATTGTGGCTCAGTCACTTATAGCTTAACGGTGCACTGCTTACTTTCTAGGTTTTTCTTACTCAAAAATGCATTAATTCCTTCTGCGTACAGGGACGAATCTCCATAGATCTGAATTGTAATGTAGTGTATTGCTGCATTCTGCCTTTTTCCCTTGGTTTCATCTATACTGTGGCTTAGTTTCTGCTAATGCCTGGAATAAAGTTGATGAAATGTGTTGTAAAAGAGGGAAAACTGTGAGTATAACCTGTGTAATAAAACCTCCAACAGCAGAACGAGGGCTGTGATGAGTCCACAAAAGGCCAGTTGTAAAGTAAAAGAAAAACGGACGTTAGTGGAGCCAGGGGACTGTACTGTTGGAACAAAGGAAATGCACAGGATATCACATTCCTCAGTTTTATTCACATTAACAAAAGGCTGTGTGGAACTTTCACTCTGGCTCCACTGCATGGCTGTACTTTTATTTTGTACATTGTTAATCAATTCAGTATTTTTGAATGGCTCAAAATCACAAGAGCATTCTTCTCACAGGGCTTGACAAACTGTTTATTTAACCAACAGAAAGTAAGAAAATCAAACGGTGATGCAGTTGTCAGTTAATCAAAGACGAGCAGTCCAACCATTATCTGCGTTTTTTGTAATTATATTTCTCTAGTCACACTTTTGTTCAAGAGTTTAAAAGAGCACCTAGTCAAATATTTGTTATCCACTGCTCATGCCAACCAACCCTTTTTTATCTCCTTAAATCATTGTCTAGACCATTACATTTCTATAAAGCAGTAGATATTCTTGTCGCCCTCTTCTGTGCATTGAAATAATAAAGTCATAACATCTATTAGCGTAATATTACATCTGCCAGTGTTTCTCATAGTTCTGGTTGAGTCTATGGTAACACAAATATGTTTTAATAATCATTTTCTCTCATAATTGGCTGAATATAAATGACACGACCCTAAGCTTTTCAAAACAGTATATTTACTTTTAATGTTTTTGACAATACAATGAACAACACAGAGTGATTTTTTTTATGTCGATGTATAGTCCCAATTTGTTATTTTATGATGGAGACTGTGGGGAGAATCCTAGTATCTTCTGCTAAAGGGAAATGCTTCACTGGCATTCAGTGTTGGTCTCCTAACTAACCACGTTCTCCTGTTTCTCCTGTAGGGTCCAGATGCGTTCATGGTCTCCTGAGGACAGAGGCCTGGGCAGACCACTGTCACAGGTTTGTTTAAGTGTTCAGCAAAGCTCCTTTCTGTAAATTCCGCTTTGATTTGTGCTCTTATGCTTCTGCACTTTTCTTTATGTAGGCACAATAGTCTGCTGCAGTCAAAAGGAAAGGGCTGGTTTTGTGCCTTGTATATTCTTCATAATGTCTTTACAAAGCAAAAGAGACGGGCACTTTGTGCTGTATCTGGTGTTTTCTTAACTTATAATTGTATTTAGTTTTAAATGTCTGATTATCACCCCGATGTCAGGAAGCAGAGAACATTTGACATTTATGCAGCAGGGAGTGTACGAGCTCAAAGGTCAGTGTTTTAAAATGATCTGACATTCAAGTGTTCAACAGCAAGGAGCCCTTTGAGTCAGGAAGTAAATATAATCTGCGACACTATACAATAACCTTTAGTTGTCAGAATAAAGACTCTGTTAGGACTCATTAAAGGCGCATTATGTAACTTTTCTGGTGGGCTGGAGATACTGCTTTATCAGCAATATGGCATTAAAGCCGTCTGTCTTGGATGTTTTCAATTACAGGTGAAGGAAGTGGTCAAAAATACCTTGAAAAACGGGCATCTATAGTCTGAGCAAAGTTACCTTTTCGCACATCTGCCTTGTAACTTGACCTGGTAGCATCACCCAATTGTTTTCCTTAAGATTTTATTTATAAAACAAGCAAAAAAACAGTATAATTCCTAATTAAATGTCATATTGTGGAACATTCCAGGCAAAGCAATAGCGTGGAGACAAGCACATAGTGTACTCTCCTCCAGAAAAGTTACCATTATATAAAGGGTATGCCACTTCTCTGCTAATCCTCACTTAGTGCAATGGGAAATGGTCAAATGTAGACTTGGGGTTATCAGGAGATGTTGGCTGGACTATATGTTCACTTATTTACCATTGCAAAAACAAAACCAAGAGGGGCTGAGTCGTCTGGAGACCTCCCTATGTTGCAGATGTTGTGGGAAACTTTGTCATCAGCTATTCCAGCTATGCTCAAATGGTTCAAGTCCGAGTCCCTATAACAACATGTAGGACGACAGAGCAGTAAAGGAAATAACAATCAAGACCTTTTGTAATGGCTCAAGGAATTCCATCCATTTTTATAGCTTCTGGATAAGTTAAAAGTATGCAGGGGTATGAACTTCAAAACATTCACGCATTCCTTCAGCGAAACCCCAGCTGAGAAGATCCAATTTTAAAATATCTCATAGTGTATGTGATTTTTCTCCTTGTTCACATGCAGTCTTGAGTGCAAACGGACTGTGAGTTTTGTGTGCGGGCTGCAGGAGCTCTGGTTTACGTTTCAGGTCTTGATCTTTTTCAATCTGAGAAGTCTAGCCATGATGTAACCCAGGCCTGTCATTTGGGTGCTGTGATTATGTCCCTCCAAACAAATATTACGACAAAACAACAGCAGGATAGTGACATCAGTAATTTAGTGGTACTCACTTTGTAAATTACATATACAGAACTACTATATTTCATAATGTTATAGTGGTGGTGGGAGGGGGGAACGCCGTATAGTTTATTGTGGGCGATATGCTCTGACCAGCTGTGCCACAATTGCACTGAATCAAATGTTGTCTTGTGTAATGATTAAAGACAGGAGCTCTCGTGCCACAAGAATTCACAAGATAAAATTTCCACCAGATTGTGCAAACGTGCAGAGAAAGTTTTTCCATGTTTTTACATTAGCTCTGGAACAGGGGGTAAAGTGTGCCGTGTTTTGAGGAGCCAAAAAGCAAAAGTTTAAAAACAAAATTGTGAGACAAACATATGGAAGATAATTTGTTTGATCAGATTTTGAATTTTAAACTCTGTTGAATTTCTCACTTTGAATTTGTGTAACTTTGAAAAAACACGTTTGAATTATTTTTATACTGAATTTTAATTGCTGAAATTTTACGTGTTTCAAATTCAAAATTTAAATTTCACCTTCAGATATTTTCGAGTCCTCAAATTCAACAGTCAAAATTCAGAGTGTAAAATTTGCAGTAAAAAAATTCACAGGAATGATCCAAGATGCCAAGGCAGAAGCAATCGATCTAAAGTGATCTGATCTAATTTAGTAACAAACAGGAAATGGTGCAGTGAAGCGATCTGATTGGTCAGAATGAGCCTCATCCAAACCTCAAACCCCGCCCACAGATGAGAACAGCCAATAGGAAACAGCCTTTGTCCTCCTCACTCACTCTTGATCGATTGCTGCGAAATTTTCCACTGCGAATTTTATACTCTGAATTTTAACTGTTGAATTTGAGGGCTTGGAAATATGTAGTGGATATTTAAAAAGGTGACATTTTTATTTTGAATTTGAAACATATTGAAAAAGTACACTTAAAATTTCAGTAACTAAAATTCAGAATAGAAATAATTCAAACATGTTTTTTCAGATTTAAAAAATTCAAAGTGAGAAATTCAGTAGTGTTTAAAATTCAAAATCTGATGGAACAAATTATCTTCCATACAAACAACCCAATTCATTTATGATGTGAAAATTGCAACAGTTTTATTCCTGTGAACCCAATTTTGTGTCTTGTATAGTCTCGGCAAATATATCTTGTTCCACTTGAATAAGAATATATAGTTTAACAGGTGCACATGAGGTGCTGGATGCCAACATTTTGTACAAGCTTTTTACTCTGAAGCCTTTAAGGACAGTTGGGAAGAACGGATTGGGAAAGGTCCTGATTTGGGGACATTGTTGTGTCAGAATAATGCAGTGTCTATTTTGCTCTAAGATGTATAGCCACAATGACAACAAGCCCCTCTGTCCAGGCTGAGAGGTGCAGAGTGCTGCTGTATCAGGTGATCGGTCTCACTGAAAGACCATTTTAAAAAAAAGGTTTTCCGCTCTTGTTTTGGCTCGGAGAGTGAGGAAAGTGGGATGAGCAACAGGATCCCCCTTTTTCCACAGCGTTGGATATCCTGAGAAAATGCCTGGTACAATGGCGGCTGTGATGGCTGTGGCTGGTGTTGCTTTTCTCTTGCGTCACAGGCTTCTTGTTGTGCGCTGGAGATGGAGGAGACAAGACTGTGTGGGTTTTTTTCACACACACATCCTATAGACGTTCAATGGTTTATTTGTTTTGACAACTACATAAACTTTCATGATAAAAGGACTAGTATTTTGCATAGCTTTTGGACCTAAGAAGTCCATTGGATCTGTGTGACTACTGGAAACATGCTTAGTGCCATGTTTAAACTGCTGGTTGTCTGGTAATGATTGTTAATACTTACCTAACCAAAAGAATTAATATTTTTAACCATGTGATTGATTGTGGCAGCTTCTGGTGATTGACTACCATTGTTTATGTTCTGTACAGCCAGCTCATTGACTAAAGGAAGAAAAGCAAAGGCGTCTACATTCCAGGAAGCGGGGCAAGTGATTGTATTTGAACTTGCTGGCACTGTCATGACTGAGAGCATCTGTTTATATCATCAAGAAGGGACCACAACGGGGCTGTGTTTTGACTAACGGAGCCAAAACCAAAACTGCTATTCACAAGACATGACCTATCGTGGGGCAGAGCACCAGCCTCTGCGTCTGGCTTTGCCATCGCTGCACTTTGAGGTTCCTGAGGCTGCCTAAGTGGCCTGTTGGATCCTGAGCTTTGGATCAAGTGTTTGTTTTAAAAAATATTTCCTGCCATGAACTAGGGCCAGCTCTCTCAAAGTGACATTGTGGAGATCCTGCAAACCAATGTTTCCTCCTCATCTTAAATTTAGTAAGCAGTCTGCAATGACATGTGTCACAGAAAAGGGACATTCCGCCTATAAGCCATACATCACTTTTTATTCCATTTCGACTGGCAAACCATCATCTGCAGTGACTCCACTGCAAAGCTGTGGTGATCCCTTTAAGAAGAAATAGACTTGGCATGAAAAAAATTGTCATAACTATTTAATTTATGTTTCAAATAAGGAAGTTGGATGCATTTCAACTGGCACAAAGTAATGTTAATTACTGAAAAGGCTTATTTCTAAAAGGATACAGTGACATTTGGTATAGAGGTTTGCTTTAATGATGTTGATGAAGATACTTTGTAATCATGGTCTTTTTCAAGTCTGACTGGATTGGGGCTGCTGTGGGATTTGGCAGACGGTTGTGCTGCAGAGCTGAGCCAGTGTCAGGGGGAGTGGAGCTGTTTTCTTCCCTGTGACCGGACAGAGCGAGGCCTTTTCACGTGGATTTGAAGTCATGAAGTTTGGTCTCCATTGTGACCATTACTGGGGCGGCGTGCCTCCCCTCATCCCCTCTGATAGATCAGCAGAGCCTGTTTTTCTTTCCCCTGGAGTGGAAAGCCAAACTAGAGGATTTTGACTCCTGGACCGTTCCAAGCCCCCAGGCCAAATGCACACAGATACTTTAGACCACTCTCTTTTTTTTTTATTTTGTGTGTGAAACTTTTGGCTTGAATATTGTGTTATCGAGGGAACAGCATAACATCATTTTACTATGTTCTGTGCTAAACTAAATGAATAGTATATGACCTAGATGTACACTACATCACCAGTACTTCAGTAACTGTGTACTTTAGTGGCTCATAAATTCTAACTGCGAAGATGACGAACAATCTGCAGTTAACCCATAGTATTATATTTGCTATGCTGGACCATATACATGTACCAGTGGCATTTTTGATTTGTAGCCATCGGGGGGACTCTTGTAGAATTATGACCCCTAATCTATGCTATATATATTATATTCACATGTAGTTTTACTTATGTTTTACAGTGCTTTTATAAGAAGATATAGATGTCTTGGGTTAGCTCTATTTCTGAATCAGTTATAATTTAATCCTAGAGAACATGATTAAGATTATATTTCTGCATTTTAAATCCAAGTTGTCAAAATATTCCTCACCTCATGCAATTCCTTCATGTGCATTGGAGGTGTGCATGACATTGTTGCCACTGTTCAGTTCTGAATATCAAATGTTGATCAATAAACTAAAAATATAATCCTTTTGGGTCGTGCTGTAATGGCCACCAGATGTATGGTGATCTGGAAATGCAGTCAGAGCCTCATGGAGATCTTAATAGGGATGAATAATGTGTTGCTTGTAGCTGCCATGTTGGATAAATAAACACTTGGCCTCATTCATTTTTCAGTGGATCTCCTGGTGGCAGTTTGAGCGAGTCCCTCCCAGGACCACCTACTGTACCATCACATGAGCTGGATTTGCCCTTTCTCCAGTCACTTCATTTTCACTGCTCACACATTTACAATTATTTTGGCATTATTGAACTGCAGAAATGTTAAGCAGAACATAGGAACAAATGACTATCTCTTTTGGCTAATCCCCTTGTGGTTAGTTTGATTTGGTTAAGGAGATTATAATTTCTTTTTACGTTTATTATGGATATAAATAAATTAGCGGTCTGGAACTCTAGTGAATGAGTCCATTGTTCTATTAGAGTACAAGGTTTTAAATTGGTTAGAATGTAATATTTTTACAATGTGTTCAACTTTGGATACCTCAATGGACGATGATGAGTCAGTAAGAGATTTTATGCCATCAAAAGTCAATGATGCCATTTCAGTTTTAACTGGATTGATGCTAGATTGCCATATAATCTCTAATAGATTAAATATATTGCTTAAATGTGCACTATGCAACTTTTTGGTTGGGGATGCATCACCTGTTTGTTTCTATGGATATCCCATTGCTTTGCCATGGCATTAAACAGCTCTACTATTTCATTTATTCAATTGCAGGTGGCATGTAGTACTAAAGAGGCATTCTGATTGTGAGCAGGCTTGCCTCTTCACAGATCTGACCTGTAACTTCTGGTCTGGTTTAGTATCCAGGCAGATAGAAAGGTGTAATTCCATATTATGAAATATTCCAGACAAGGCAATAACATCTCCACGAAGAAAAGCATATGACAAACCCTCCAAAAGAAAAGTTGCTGAATGCACCTTAAGCCTATAGGTTGTCTCACAGTACAATTTACATTTTATACCAAGTCAATTAAATGCAGGAGGAAGGAAAACATTATGTAATAAAAAGGTTAAGAGAGCTAAAGTATGTTAATAGCCTGATTTTATATAAACAGTCATCCCTTGTGCTCCTGCTGTGCTTTATATGTTACAGTATGTGGACAGAGTAATGCACCATCATTGAGACATAATTATAAGGCAGTGTTTATCAGCGACAGTGGATAATGACTAGGTTGTTCTCAAGGCCTCCTCCAATGAGCGCTGCTGGACAGGAACCACCGTACACACATTTGATCATTATCCAGCCCAAGACGACTAATGCCCCCGTCTGCCTCCTTCCCTCTCCTGCAACTTCCAGGTCCGTGGTGGAGACAGAGAATTAGCAGTTAAATGACTTTCTTTAAGCGTCCCAAAATAAAGACTCCTCCAGGCCTTTCTAATGTATCTCCATGGCCTGTGCCCTGTAATTGAAGCTGCTGGGTGGTAGTGATGATGCAGAGGTCTCGCTAACCAGTCCCAAAGAACCTCCACTGACTTTGATGTGAAACAGTTGTAACATAACATACAGTGGCAAATGGTGACATGTGTTAGGCGGAGTTGGGAACATGTTTATCTACTGTGTCTATATTGTTGCAAACCCTTTTCATCCAATTCTGTGCACTTTGCTGTACCACAAAGCACCTTAGTCTAACATTCAGTGAGTAGTTGCGGTATACAATGCATTTATCTATCTGGATTTGGGATTAGCAATAGAACTGCGTTGGCTTAAGCATTTTGAAGCTGTCTTCTTGTTATTATAAAGTTGAATGAGGCACATTTCAACTCTGAAGAGCATGCAGTAGATTTTAATGGAAGAAATGATTGACTAAAAACACTGGTTCACTGCAAAGCCAATGCGCCACAACTGCAGACGTACTGGCTAAAGGAAAATTAGATTACAACATAAGAAGTAATTTTAGAGCTCTGAATACTAGCATGCTATTGCACACTCACACCAATGGTATGGCCTTAATGATCTAGACCCGAGTGTATGGGTTGATTACAGCTTGGTTCAGCTTTAATCAGCGTTTCCCCTTTTTGACAGCCACAGGAACCAAGAAGAATTGTCCAATGAATTTCTTCAAATGTTTTTCCCATATCTAAAGTGCGTTCCCATCCAAGACAAAATAATAGGCTTTGCTTCTGCTCTGATGTGCCCCTCCCATTGTTAACTTGGGTCATGTTCTCCAATTGGCACTCTATGGCACAGCACACTTGCAGTGAGCTCTAACCAAGTATAATCGTTCACTGGTCTAGTAACAGCAGTAACCAAGCCACAAGTGAATGCAATTTGTAATCTAATTTAAGGTTTGTTTGTTGAGGGGTGTGGGGTTGAGGCGGCGCATAGAAATCTGTAGAAAATAATAAATAGTTAATTAAAAACAAAAGAATTAACAACTTTTGCTATTGTTTCAAACTTTTAACATGTTGGTGAGGAATTTCATCTGATTGTTTTATACTTGGAGGCAGCCTTATGTAGTAGGTGTGGATTCAACCCACATCTAAGACAAAGCATTTAGGCATTAAACAAACAAAAGATCTATGAAATTGAATGTATGTGTCCTGAATATTATCATGATTTAAACATGAAGCCTGTTCTTTTATTACATTCCTCTGACGATTTAGCTGAAGTTGTGGTATTATACACACAATCCTGGAGAGCATAAGAGATTGACATCAGTCTGACTCTTACATAACACTGGCTTGTTGTGCATTAGAGTGGTTTTAAATGTACATAGTAGGAGGCTTCAGGTGCTGTAGCTCAGAAGCTCTAAAGCACGTATGGCTGTCAGGTGTATGCCTTTGAGATTGGTTCACAGCGGGAGATAACGTGGATGTCTTTGTTTGCCCTGTACTGACACGGTACGCTTGTTCTGCTCAGTCTGCTGTTATTATTAGTCCTGTTTTATCCCGGGAGCAGAGAATCCTCAATGATCATTTCTGGTAAAGTCTTCTTGGCATGCACTTCTGAACTCCCCACTCACCAAAGAGAAAGAAGAGGAAAATTGGACCAGATTGGACCTGAGCAGATACTTTGTTCAAAGACTTTTCTGAATTGGAAGCAGGAGTTGGACAATGTTTGACTTCATCATTGCCACTGTTTTGAGCCCTACTGTGTCAGTTGTACTTTCAAACATACCT
>KN499452.1:1267-15854 GCA_000787155.1 Scartelaos histophorus | reverse complement strand
TTGGAAACTTACAAACATAATATTCCCCAACAAAAAACACCTGTTTGAAAAGCCTGTGCCAGGTTTTCTTTTTTTTTTCCATTACTACTGGCCAGAACCCCTATTTCGGATATGGATATATTTATTTTTGTATAAAATTGTGATGTCTGTTACCTGCAAAGGCCCATTGTGCCTGCAGGCTACAAAAAAAACTCTTAATGCCAGATAACTTTTAAAAGTGAAGCTAATCTGGTAAAATTATTTTCTTTTTGGGATGCTCTTGTGTTGTGGATTGTGTAGGTGTGTTTTAGTCCAATGCCAGACAGCACAATTTGCTTTTAGGGATTCCTGACAGTAAAAATGTCTGAGGTGAGTTATGTGTTCCTCAGACTCTGACCAGGTGTGCAGACGTGTGCCTGGGGTCACTCTCAGCGCCATTTGAGTCATGATTAAATTTATCCAACATCAGCAGCCTTTGACTGGTCTGTCTGCCCTTTGGCATCATCTACAGTAAAATATTACTGACACAAATGCTGAGCTTGACAAATCAGTGTTGAAAAGAAAGTCTATGACGCCCTCTTCTGTCCTTAAACCGTATTTCACAATGAAGTAAACTTTACACCAAACTTTCCATCTAATATAAACCATAGAAATATAATTTAATAAAATCAAAATTAATGATTAAATATCAGATGAAAGTAATTATGAAATGTTAGACCTAATGCTCCTTGTCCTCTTTGAGCACAGCTCTGGTGTTGATGCTGCAGTAGTATTGCAGACACATGCTGGTGTTTTGATTGTTGGAGCGATTAGCGCTGGCAGCAGCCCCCGAGGAATGTTGGGTGTGACTCATGCAATTGTGTTGTATTCAAATGCACTATTTAAACAAGGAAATATGATCCCTTTAATTAAAAGGGCTCACACTGAGCATATAAATTGATATTACATGTAGTTTCTACTCTTTGATAAATAATATATTCATTTTAAAGATGCAAGTAACGTTTTGCAAGTAAGGTTCTACATTAAAGTTGCCTATTTCCATAGAGACAAGAAGGTGACAATGCCAGTTACAAGTCAGATCTGTGGAGAGGCCACTTCAGTCACTGTCAGAGTGCAGTTCTATCCACTTGCTTGACTTTGAGTATGGTTTTATTTTGCAGGAGTTCTCTCCAGACTTCAGAAACATCTCTGGGTCCAGTCGAACTCCCACTCCTCCAGGACGCTACTCTCCTCACAGCCCCACTGACCGAGATGTTCCCATGTCTCCACGCCGCAGGTAACATCCTCTGGCACAGTAGTACAATACTTTAAATACTACTAAGTGCTACTCAAAGTCCTTTAGTGCAAAAATATAAAAAGCCACCAACTATACCCTGGGAGCCCCATTGACAAACAAACTTGAGGCGACTAATTATTTAAGTCAAATCCACTTAATTTATGATTCACTTTTTTAATGTCACCAAAGGCTCTATAAAAATATATAATAAATATAAATGTAGTGTAAAAAGCTAAAGTCTATACTCCAGCTGTATCTCTGTAGCATCCATCGTCTGTGAATGAGAAACAGCTGTCAGGAACTCGAGACCCTGAGCTTAGATCCGGACCTCTCCCTTCTGTGTTACTTTACCAGGTGAACTGATAATTAGTATTTTAACTTTTAAGATGAAGTGTCCATTTGTCCAGCCAGTGCTCTCTGTGATATTTGTGCAGCTGACAAGGGTCATTGCCTGTTTGCAGCTGCACTTTTGTCCCAGACATTACAATTATGTTTAGAGCTCTCAGGAAACGGTATATTGCATTTCCCACCTGCAGTGGCCTTTGCTGATGAGGTGATGGTCCAGCCTGGTCATTTAACACACACTGCATGGTTTCAATTTACTCTGCAAAATATACAGGTCAAAATAAAAACCACTAACAAAGTAATACTAAAAACGGTTGAAGGACCTTGGACAAAATAATTAAATATAGAATCTAGAAGACAAGATTCACAAGTAGATTCTTCACTATAGTACAGGTTAAATTCAAGTCTGTTGTGTCCAGAGACCAGAGATAGGTGACTTTTTTCACATTGCGGGATAGGGCCAGTGATTTTGTAGGTAGAAATCTGTGTCCTGTCTGTTATAGAAAGCAATTTTGGCTTTATTTCAGTCAGTGGCCTTTGTTTATGTTGAATCTCTTATACACTTGATTATGCCCAGACTTACATGTCACACTATTTACCCAGTCCCTGTTGGAGAGCCTGATTTCTGTGTTTTCACATGATGGGATGGTTGACTTTGGCCCCAGTCTCCCTTTGGGAATGTGAGGCCTGTGATATGATGTGTCACCAGCTATAGTCAAATCCAAACACCATATTTCGCCTAAAAAGTCAGATTTCATTTTTCCCCCTAATTGGCCCCCAGTCCAGAGACCCCAGCCTGCACACAAAGCTTCTTCTTGCTTACATTCATCCAATCAGAGACTCAGAGCCACCCATGTGCCCGCCCCTTTGCACTGTGCAGCCAATCAGAGCAGATCCATGGGCACACCTTTCAGTCGGGCTATTGTTTTTCTGTCTGGTCCGCTACAGATAGAGAGAGGTGTGTGTTCTCCATCTGTGCATGCTAATATTTGCCTCTCACACACACGGAGGAGTTACTTTAGTGTTTGGGACAGACTCATGAAACTGCAGATCTAGTTTCTCTCTTTCTCTGAGGTGAGTATGGCTGGATTTGTATGGCCAGGATGTACAGGACTGAGTGTGACTTGCTGTATAGTTATTGCTTTGAGAAATGTGGTTGGAATTTAGCCTTGTGATGTGAAAATGTTTTGGCTCTTCCAGGAGTCTCCACTATCACTTTATCATAGCTATTGTACTTTCCCGTCTGGGCACAGAAACCACTAAGTTGTTTCTCAGATGCTGACGTTAATGCAAAAATATTTAAAAGCAAAAATTTTCCAGAGAACAAGTCAATATCAGATTTACAGCTACTTCTTCAAATGCCTCCATTGCAGACGTATTGTTTTTCCAATGACCCATACATATATTTGTTTTCCTGTCAGCTGATCTACACTCTCCATTTGTTTGGAGATTGCATGTCAGAGAGAGAAGTTGAACAAAACGAAAAGTGATTGCTCAGGGTGGAGGGAGCGCTTCCAAGTCTGGTTTCAATTTAAACCATGTTCGTTGGTAAAAAGAAGAAAAAGGACATAGGCTGAAGTTACTGTACATGTTTTGCTTTGCTTTGTCCATTTTGCTGGTCTTTATCAGAAAGTATTCATCAATATGGCTGACCTCTAGGTTTTTGCAGAAGAAAACAAAAGACAGACTCATTCTACTTCTGCTTTTGTGAGGTCACATGGGCCATCATCTGTCTGAGTGATTTATCCCTTATTTTGGCATCTTATGTATATTACACCAGAGGCTCTGTCTGGGTCTCGGAAAGTCATGACAATCAAGTCAAATCTGCCCCATGTTCTCCAGCACTTCAGAAATCACCATGACAAAGTTCCTCCCTGTTTTTAGTAAACTATAATTATCACCTATTTACTAAGACCTGGGCCCCAAACTGAACCGTCCGTCTCCATAGAGCTCGTCACAGCACAGGTGCCTTAAGAGGAATGTTTTTGTCATTCTTTGTTGAAATTCTGACGACAAGTGGGACACTTGGTCAGTTTAATCGGAGATGCTTTATATTTTTCCCTTTTGGCTCAGGTGTGGTTGAGATTGTTGTTACCTGACAGACCAGTTTGTACTGAAAGCAAACACTCTGCAGCTGCCTCCAGACACACTGACTGACACGAGAGCACTTGTATCTATTCACACTGCGCCTACACTGCTCCATAACCACACATGAGGTTTAGCTACGCTGTAAAACCTAACTACTTCCCACCACATGAGGGAGAATTTATCATTGCACCACTTTTACTAGTTTGTAAATGTGCAAATTGCAGACATGCATGTTCAAAGGCGACTCTGTGGATTGGGTTACATTGCATTTGGCGTAAACCTTCCTTCATAAAGCTCTTGATGCTATTGCGATGTGACCTACTGTATGTCAGTGGTGCTTAAGTAACATACACATTTAGTAGAGTGAGCTAAAAGCAAGGACTGAACCAGGACTGAACCAGGACTGAACCAGGACTGAACCCCACCAAAACTCCACCAACACCAAGGTCTAAAGCTGTTTAGCAAATTAAAGCATGACTAAAACATGATTGTAAAATATGCTCAGTTATTGTTTGAGATTTGATAAACAGTTCACTTATGTTCTTTATCAAGCTTTGTTTAACTTCCCTCCCTGCCAGTGTAGATTAGGTTAGTTTATTTGCCATTTGTAGTTAAAAAAACAAAAAACAAACCCACACACACATTAATCAGTAACAGTCCACAGATTTTATCCCAAATCTTCAGAGGTGTCTCACACTCATATTTTCACGGTGGCAAATGTCTCGTAATGTATGTTAGGTGATTTCATAATCCATAAAACGTAAGTGTAGAACAGAGGAGACTGGACAGTGACCTGGTGTAGCGGGCTGAGTACACACAGTCTGAGACGTTGACCCTTCCTCTGTGATTGTACTTAATTAAACACACATGCTCCTTTTTTAAATCCCTCCTAATGTAATCACGATTTAATCCTGATGCAATTACAGTGCTTCCTGTGACATGTTTGTATTTTGTGCTTTTGTTTGCAATAGTTCCGGCTCTGACTTCGCCATGCAGAGGTTTGACAAAGACTCAGAGGTCTACAAAATGATCCAGGAGAACAAGGAGTCTCGCTCTAATCCACGACAATCCAACACCTTCAAAATGCTGCAAGAAGTGCTCGAAGCTGATGAGAAAGGTCGGCTTTAGTTCTGCTTTTTGTCTGCTTATTTATTTTAAACATATAGTGATCCAGTGATACAGTAACTAAACTAGACTACATCGTTTATCAGATGTAAATGTGGCCAAAATATAGTGTAAAATGAGACCAAAATGGAGCAGATAATAAGGTAGTTTTAAATAATTATTAACCCAAAAAATAGTGAGTATTTGTGTTATTAAGAGAAAAAATTATGACAATGATGACAATGATTGAAAAGTCATGGATGTATTGTGCAGTTCCTCACTTATCATGTTGCATAAAACTCCCGTGCCTCTTATTTGTATGACTTTTCATTGGTTTGAGTACAAATAATTCAAGATAAGACGAGCATTCCCTCATGACATAATTGATCAATGAGTGAAAAATCAATCTGACACATTCCTCATTACCAGTGGGAACCGGGACAGCAGAGTTCTGTTCCTATCTGAACCCTGTGCTTTTTTTTATTTATTTATTTTTTTTTTTATCAGAGGCAGCGCTGAGGTTCCCAGGAAAACTCTCTCCCAACCCGCCCAAAAGCAGCTCTGTGGTCGGAGGCAATAAACACCACACCTGTGAGAAGTGTGGCACTAGCATTACGTAAGTAGTAGGCATCACTCACTACATCTGCTGCAGTTAAAGTACATTTGTTGCATAAGGGCTGCAGCTCATTTGACTGAAAATAATGTTGTCCCTCCCATTTTGCTTTTACCTAATGGCAGTAACTCACTCACTAGGTGTTTGCCCACTAAACGGTTAGTCTAGAAATAGAGAAGTGTTATAAAACTTTTAATTTCTGTGGTGTATCCTCACAGGACTCAGGCTGTGCGCATCATGGACGAGCGTTATCGCCACCCCGAGTGCTACACGTGCTCAGACTGTGGGCTCAATCTGCGGATGAGAGGCCACTTCTGGGTCAATGATGTGATGTACTGTGAGAAGCACGCCAACGAGCGGTACCACGGGCCCGGCATATCACCTCATTATTGAGCTCTCTGACCTGGCCCAAAGGACACAACAGCGTTCAGCCCTAACAGAACTAAGGACCTATGGACAGACAGAAGGGTGGACTATCAATGACATGCCAGTGGAGTTTCTTTCTTGATCATTTTTTTTTTGCTGTATTGTATTATGATTACTTTTCTTGCAACTATCAATAGTATATGGCCCAGTATATACAATTTTTATAAAACTCTCTATAGATGCAAAAGCTCTGATGCCAAAACCTTGAACAAACTTGTCTGAACTGGTCCCTTACAGTTTGAGGCTCTGATTAATTAGATGGTATTCTGGGTTAATTAAATGGGACCAAAGCTTATGTATTGCATGCCAGCAGAGCAGTGTTGTGTGGGGTGGTGGCTGTGTGGAGGTGCATGCTTTTACATGCAGAGGTGTCAGAGCCTCTGCATGCCTTCTTAACAGCTGCATGACATGTGAGTGATCTGGGTCCAAGTGAGCAAATGGATGGTTTATTCTGTGCCTGAACAGGCTCAAATAAAATAATTAGACTTCATATAGTAATACATGTTGTGGTTAGAAATATACAAGAAATACAGGCTTATGTTTATGAGGGAATTATAAGATGTTCACTTGACAAATAATGTGTTTGGTTATGAAAATGTTATTTTGTATAGACCATGCATAACAGGACACTTGGTGTGAAGTTACAATACGTCCAGTTTGCAGCAGTACCCTGAGATGACCTTGTTCACATTTAATGTGGCACTTAATAAATGATCTAAAGTTGTTCTGGTGCGTCCTGTTCTGGTCCTGTTCATTTCTTCACCCTGGGCCCGACCCACACAGGTGTGACGCACTAGTGTGATTGACGCTGTACGTCAGGTGCGTTGGGAGCAGCTGTGGTCGCACTTCTAATGGAGTCACGTGGAAATGGGTCAAACCGTTGTGGGAAAATGCTACAAAGAGGAAGCATTTTTAACAACTGAAGGTAAGTGTTGCAGTTGTTCTTTCCAGGCCTGAAGGCCACTTAAAGGACCGTCTCAGACACACGTGTGTTTCATTCTGGCGAGTACATAAAGACTCGTGAGTGTGCGCCTCACTAAGTCACCGTCTAAGTGTTCAGACGTGTAGACCTTAGATTCTGCCAGCAGAGGGCAGTAAAACCACAGACATCGTCTCCAACCAAATCTGCAGACAAAATCCTCTGAGAAACAATACGTGTTGCTGTTTTATTAATATCCAGGGTCTTTCCATAGATACATGTAGAATGAAAACTTTTACATACATTTCCACGTCCTTGTGGTTTTCAGAGTGTGGTGTCCTAGTGTCACACTAGATGGCGCACTTTATCCAGTTTGTCCTGTCGCTTCCTGTAAGGATTTTCTATTTTTCTTACCAGTACTACTGCATTGCATTATATGTACTACTACAACTCACTAATGTGCATTTTATTAGCATCTTCTGCAGCTCTGTCACTGTTTTTTGCGCACTGTGGCCACAGGCATTTATCATCAGTCTCAAATCTCAGCCTACCTCACTCCTTTCCTGTGTCCTACCTGAATGGGGAGCAGATGTGGATTGGGGGGGGGGAGAGCTGCAGAAACTGTTGCTTGGCTTAAGGGAGCTGCACAAGGCTGTAGGGTGCACCGAGAAAATGTTGGAAGAGCATTAAAGTTTGTCTGGATGTGATTAAGTACAATTTGATGTAATGTGCTGTTTGGGACGTGACATTTCGAATGGAAACTGCGCTCTCCAGATGAAAATGATTTAGGCCCGCGTAGACGGAGGGGGTGTTGTACTTGAAGCTTTATTTAACAGCTTGGATAAACAGCTCCGCGTTTCATTGCCGGAGCGGGCGTCCTTCCACTCCTTGTGCTTTCTTTCAATAATCACACTGGCTCCAGAGCGCAGTATCATGTACAGGAATAACAATCCAGCACAAGGCACCATTATATTACTGCTACGTCTGAGGTACCCCCATATTAAGTATGACTATGAGTGCATGTCAAAGCCAATCGTCTTACCCCCTTTTTCAAGAACATTTTTCATTCACCTTCCAGTATTATGACACTTTTTCCCGCTGCTCTCCTTTTCCCCTCCTCAAATATCAAAACTATTTCAAACTCAGATCTGGGCAGTGAATGTTCCGACCACAAACTGGTGCTTGGCAAATCAATGAAGGCAAAGACTGTATAGGAAGTTTATATAGCTGCAGGATTTTGAGACGCGTGTGTGGCTCTGCAGACTTAAAACTTATGGCTTGGCTTTGTCCATAAATTAAGATCTGCGGCTGGATTTGAAGTTAAGGGAATTAATAGTTTATGTAATTATAGAAATGTAATATTCTCTCAACAAATCAAGCAAGTAATAATGTCTCTTTTGTAAACGATTAGCTTTTGATTAGTTTATGTCCAACTTCATAAAGTCAACTTGCGCACTCAGGCTCTGGTCTATTAGAGGATCATTTATCGATCTGTTCTCTGATGAAAATGAAGATTAGTTTAAAAAAAAGGGAAAAAAAACTGACTGTTCTTCAAACAAGTGTCGGAACCTCTGACAATTGAGCCTTTCATATCAGGAGTTACGCACTGGAGCGACAGAGGTGGACTTGGCGCGGGTCACGTGGTGTGTTTCCCCTGACATGGACGCGCTAGGACCCGGGGACCAAACGCGCTCCCTCCGACGGAATGAGCGCACTTGGGCTGTAGTTTCTTGAGTGAATAACGGTGTGACCGGGACAGAAGCAAATAAATCCGCAACTTTTGGAGCGCAAATCTTAGGACAGTGAAAGAAAATTTCGTCTTCTCGTTTCTGACTTCTCGTGTGATCGTCCTTCGGGAGTTTATGTTAAGAAGAGAGTGGAAAACGGGCCTTGAGGAGTTTGCGACGCGACTGTCAGACGTTTTGTTCACTCCGGGGGACATTGTTTGGGACGTGTGAGTCGTGGGACCGCTTTCAGAAAAATAAAAAGTTTCCGTGCGTTTCCATGTGAGTTCACGCAACTTCTTCACTTTGGGATTATCCGCTTGGAGAGGACCGTGTGGCCGCTGCAACATAACGGGGCTGTGTGAGGAGTAGCGCTTAGAGTTTCAGCCTGGAGATATGGGATGATGACCGGAGGAGGGGGCGCAGCTGAGGTGTCATCCAGCCCAAGGACAATGTGTGGCATCCCCGCGCGCCTGGTGCTGATGCTGCTCCTCTTCGCCCTGCCTCTGGAGCTCGGCCGGTCACTGAGCGTTTGTCCCGGGACATTCGATTCCACTGGGGGCTGCAGCTGCTCGGAGGATCGCCCCAAAACGCAGGGGATAAAAGTGAGCTGCAGCAAAGAGGAGCTTTCTGAGCCTCCGAATCCCAGTCTGCTGCCTAACAAGACCTTCACTCTGTAAGTTGAAATGAACTTTTACTGTTATTCAACAATTTTTAGTTTCTTCTTTAATTTCCATTTAGTAATTTATTTAGAGGACAACCTACTCTTGAAACTTCCCCAAAAGTGGTGCTCAATAAAACTAAAACTAAACAGATTTCATTTATTGACAAACAATGCATTTGTCTTTATTTGCTTGCGTCTCCTTATGAGTAATATTTGGTTTGTGTGCCTCATTGGTGGCTTTGAAACACTGTACCAGGCCTTCAGTGTCATCCCTGCTGCATATCTGTGACCTCACAGTCGCAGTATGCAGGACTTGTTGCAGTAATCTGACTTGTGGGGTCAGAAGTTTACATCTTGATCTAGTTTTGACTGAACCGGAGCTGTGTGTGTGTATCTTCAGTCTTTGTACTACACTGGGAGAGATCATTGTGAGGGCAGGCCACTGTAGTTGTCATTTTGGTCCTGCCTCTTTGACACAACTCTGTCGCTTTAAATTTCACTCACTGTCTGTCCCACCATTGCTCCTCTCTGTGCCCAGCTGACACCACAAGTTTGTAAAAATAGAAAAAATATTTTAGCTCTCAAGCCCTTTGTCCTTGACTTGCTTCTGTCAAAAAAAACAAAAAACTCCTCCATGTGTTTCTACAACTGCCAATTTATTTGCCTTGAGTTTCCATTGTAAATCATGTGCTGTCATTTTCACTTGGCTTTGGGTTTACACCGGATGCCCTTCCTGTTTGGTCCTGACAGATAGTACTGCGATTCTCTATGACCAGATTCATCCTGCAGACTTACTACTTTATTAATAGTGATTTAGACGCCGTCATTAGCCAAAACACATTAGTGGTTGTAATAAATAAACAAACTATCTCTCGGTGACATATTTTTCTGGGTGGTGTTTTCTCATTGGAATTTAATTTTGTCATCACTTTGGTTTGCAGCTGCTCAGACTTTGGCCAGTTCCCACACAATGTCACACAGTTGATGCTTTGACTTTCAGTGGGAGTACAACAAAACGGTACATTTTCAAAACACGTTGGCCTTCACAAAATCTCCTCGCAGACCAGGCATCTGAGGTAAAATGGGGAGATTTGTGCCCCGGAGAGCCAGCCTGCACCATTTATAGAGCTTTATGTGTCTTTCATAATAACATCAATATACACATCTGGCAAACACATTGTACTGGAGGCGCAGGAGAGCACCCGCGTGGATTGAATGACAACGTAGTTTATTAAAAATAGCAAAAAAAACACCCCAACTTTGGATCATGCGCTGATGTCGGCCATTTTCTTTACCTAGATACTTTATTTTCCCCACAATTTTTCCCCATGCAGTGCTTTTGTTGTAGCGCTCTGCATTAGCTCCAGATGTGGAATGTGGGAAGCAGCGCTGATATTCCTGTTATTCCTGAACATTCCCGAGTCAGGCTGCACACACCGTCCCACACCGTCCCGTGGTGGTCCACACCTGGGACCTGCCCTCGTGGTGGATCTGTGCTCATGGCCGCCTCTGGTATCCTCCTCTGTGTATTACCGAACACTGGTCTCCGTGCAAGACATCGGCGCAGGCTTCCGGGCGGCTGCTCAGTGTAATGCACAACAGCTGGCCCCTGTGAACATTCCAGCTGAGGCCCCTTAGCCTCATGGGAAATCCCGACGGGGTTTTGTTTATTAAAACTATTAGTTAGCCTGTTTGTTGTTCCTGCCAGGCATAAAGAAGCAACCAGTCGCTCCTATATTCTCACCTTTTCAGCACTTGGATTCTGTAAAGTGAATGTGCAGCTTGACGTGGACATTGTGCTGTCGGTGGAATCGATTTCAGCTTTTTGACTTTTTCACATCAAGCACCACCTCATGTTCCATTCAACCTTGTACGTGTAATTACAAAATGCTGAAAAAATCCAATACCAAATAAGAACCAGACCAAAAAAGGTCTACACTGTTACAAAATGCAAAATCAAAATCAGGGCCCGTCTGAGCCAGATGATCACTGAAAATCAGGTATGAAAAGGCTCACAACCAGAACAAAATGAGGTTTAATCAGGACTAAGCTTACTCCTTGTGTTTGCAAACCTATTTGGGCTCTGATCTTCAAATTTTTAAATACAAATTTGATTAAAAATATGTGAAAACCAAAGATCTATGGTGCCATTGTCTAGTGTGAATTGCTTTCTTTCTTTATCTCCTTTCTTGCTCCCCTTTCTACCTCATTCTATCATGAGTTCATCCACACGCAGTAACTCTCAACCTAAATATTTAGTCGTCTTGGTTGGAAACTGCCATGGCCAAACTCTTTCCAGATGTGAGCCTGCGCACAGCCTTGTGTTTAGGGCTAATTATGCACAGCCCGCGGAGCTGAATCACAGAAAGAGGAAGAGGAAGGGAAGGGAGCAACCGATAAGAGTGTGAAAGTTAGGAAAAAAAGTGGGATTTTAATGAAGGAAATACTTAAAGAAGTCAGCAGAGGAGGTAGGAGAAGTGGTTAGGGAACAAAGAGAGTGAACGAGGATGGATGGAGGAGGGAGACGAGACGCTTGGCAGGCGCTTCAGAGAGATGTGCCCCCAGAGACTGAAACTCCCCACATCTACAACAGTGGGGAGAGGAGGAGCACAGCAGCGCGCCATTCAAATCCTGGGAAAACGTCAGGAAATGCAAACTTTATGAGGACCGGGACAACTTCTTACAATTAGTGCTCTAACCCCAAAGTCTCCTCAATAATCACCATGTCACAATACATATCATGGAAACAGACTTTACTAAAGGCACATTAGTCTCAGCAAAACCTTGTCATTTTGCTCTAACCCTTTATAACATATCAAAATGAATGAGATAAATTTGTATTCATTTTGTGCACTTTTAAAGGTGGAAGTTTTTTGGTGGAGGATCCGCCACCTGTGGAGATGTTCCTGTTTTTTGTCATACTGTGGAACATTGCAGGGCGTGATCCATAGAAACGAGTAGGTGACAGACTTCCAGCTTTAAGACGAGTAATATTCACCACATATCATGGAAACAGACTTTACTAAAGCCATACATTAGTCTCAGCAAATAACCCTTTATAACATATCAAAATTAATGAGATAAATCTGTATTCATTTTGTACACTTAAAGGTGTGGAGGATCCGCCACCTGTGGAGATATTCCTGTTTTTATAAGGTCTGTTTAATGTCATACTGTGGAACATTGCAGGGCATGATCCATAGAGTTATAGTTAGTTATATAGTACGAGTAATATTCACGCTTCATATAAGTACAGATATATTTAGTGTCACTATTCCACCTGTTGCAGATTCCCTGTTTATAGACTGTACAGAATGTCTATGCGTACAGATCTTTCAGTGTGTGTTGTCAGTAGTGACTTATGTTTGAGCGCCATTGATCGGCTTTAAGGCGGCTCCTGCCCTGTCCTTGGCTGAAGAACCTTTGTCAGAAACAGCTGCAGTGAGGACTGGACATTTGCCTCAAGCATTGTTGTACTTGAGCCAGAAATGCCAGGGATGTGGTCCCAAAGACAATGGTTGTAAATAGCAGAGTCGCTCATGTAGCCTGTAGTGGTGTTAGTACTGGTACAATTAAATCAAACTGGAAACTTTTGTGAAGGGTCTATCATCTAATTGTCTCCATTATGTTACTGTTTTGCCTAAAATGTTGCACCCTATGGTATTAAACTTATCTAGTGAACCACCAGGCCAGGTAACAAGTCAGATCTGTGGATGTTGTTGTAATAAAACACACAAAATGCAGGATAGACCCATTTAGTGCCACACACTGTAGAATATTTTACACAAAGCAATGAAGTTACAAATTATTATGAGTAATTTTTGCATTTGTCATTCCTAAAACTATTATAAGTCAAATATTTGTCAGTTATGGTTTCTTATCATTGTACTCCCATTTTTATTGCTGCTCTCATCTTGATGCTGTGTCTAATGGTGTTGGCAGGAAACTGAACCTCTTTGAAGATAACAAACATTATTTTTCATACCACAAACGATTCTTTCATTCATACTTATTCATTTTAACCACTACCAAAAGTCTGTTTTCAGTTTGATGGGTTGCTAACTCGCTATCTCAGTTCTGTCACGGCCAAATCACTTCAGCAGAATTATCTATTGACCAATGGGTCTTTAATTGACAATCTTATCTGGTGAGTCACATGGCAGTTGTCAGATGTGGGGCGAGCGGGGATATGCCAAAGAGCAGCCAGATGTGTCCGTGGTTTACGTTTGGGACGGGAAAACTTTCGATGAAACAACCAGAATCTTATCAGGGGGTGGATTCCAGTGAGGCAGAGTTTATTTATGTGAGTCTAGGTGTTGAGAGGAGGAGAGAGGGGCTGTAGCTGCCTCTCCCCCACACATGTTAGGTTAGGTGGGGCAACGGTCAGCAATAAATCAAAAAAGCAAACAAAAGCATGACATATGATCTGGGAGCGTTCTCCTCTGCTGCAGCACCTGCCCATGCCACACAAGTCCAGGGTTTTGGTAAAGATCAGAGAAACTGGATCAGACTGGGACATTTCTGCTCAAAACCAAGTCTTGAAAGCTCATATCACTTATCACCTTATTACGTTTGTTGATTGAGAGTTATTACACTTTGGGGTAAAGAAGGATATCTGTGTTGTCTTTGTAATGTCATTCCCTCCAGAGGATTTGGATTATTATTATAATAGTTTTTTTTCTTTTGCTCTACTTTGTCTTATCTTTATCCAGAAATGTCTGACTTTGAGTTTCCTTTGCCAGAACTTCCCCCTTCCTCAGAGCTGACCGCAGCTGCCCCTCAGGTTCCTGTCCGGGTCAACAGCACTGGGGCTGCAACACAGAGATAATGGTTTTTCACAAAAGTCCGTCATATGTTTAACCTTTTGTTTAGCTATAACCAGTTATTACTGAATCCCCAGTCAGATTGTTTCAGAAATAGTAGTTGTATGTAGCAGCATGTGGTTTTATAGCACTAGTGCAACATTTTTAGAACGATTTTGCTGTTTCATTTTTTGACATAGTCTGGAGTAATTCATCAGTGATTGTGAAAAGTAAAAACATTAAAATATTCATTGTAGAGTTAAGTGTCACAACAGTGGAACAAGCAGAGTGGAACTTCTCTTCAATCAAGTTGAGAAAAATTTCTCCCGTCTTTTCTCAAAAAAAGTCCATATTCCTGCTAAAAACGACCAAAGTACATTGGTTTGTTTTGGTTCATTTGGGTGCTTTGCCTTTGGCTTCCTCCCAGACTGCAGTGCTGCCCTGTGATTGGTGCGTCTCCGTCCCACTGGTGGCTCAGGCCCAATCGCAACAGCATGAGCTCCACAAGATGGATTCTCTTGAATTTGTGAACTCACAAATTCATCTTTCATTTTTCATTCATCTTGCTGTGAAAGGTAAAAAAATAAAAAAAACTTCAGCCAGCTTCAGCTCGCCTAAAGACGAATGTAGTGTATAAATGATTGGAG
>JACN01043548.1:0-15431 GCA_000787155.1 Scartelaos histophorus | reverse complement strand
GTGGAGACAAAAGTTGGACAAAGGTGGACACAAAAGTAGAGACGACAGTTGGACAAAATTGGAGACAAAAGTGCAGACAAAAGTGGGGTGAAAAGTTGGACAAAAGTGGAGACAAAAGTTGGACAAAAGCGGACACAAAAGTAGAGATGAAAGTTGGACAAAAGTTGAGACAAAAGTTGGACAAAAGTGGAGACAAAAAAAGGAGTCAACAGTTGAACAAAAGTGGAGTGAAAAGTTGGACAAAAGGAGAGACAAAAGTAGAGACGAAAGTTGGACAAAGGTGGGACAAAAGTGGAGACAAAAGTGAAGTGAAAGTTGGACAAAGGTGGAGACAAAAGTTGGACAAAAGTGGGAAAAAAAAGTTGGACACTTGGTTACTAGTAGAGAAGTAGTAGAAGAACAGAGGAACTCTTCTGGTGTCGACATAAACATCATTGGCAGGATGATCAGACCCATTGACCCATTGAGGTTGGAGATGTGATTCCAGCTCCCACAGACGAGTGCAGTTATTGGGTCCTTGAGCAAGACCCTTAACCCACCTCGACCCCGGTGTGCGGTGTGTTCATCGGTGTATGAGTGTGTGTGAATGGGTGAGTGGTTCCTTAACATAAAGAGTCTCGCCAGTGGAAAAGCGCTGTATAAAAATGTGACCGTTGACCATAAAATGAACTAATTCTGTTTTATTTTTGTCTCCATGGAAATATGTCCTTTCACCGCAAAATCTAAAATCTACCCAAGTTAAGATCACTTGAAGAGCGTTTTATCAGGATTTAAATAAATTTCACTCGACAAGTAAAATGATCGACCAATAGAACAAGACAGTTTCTACGTAAAATATGAAAATACATCTTGCTACGCTTAAAATAAGAAAAAAAATGTAATGTTACTTGAACTGAGAAAAACACACTTATTCCATTGGGAGATAACTTTACTTGTCAAGTTAAATCTACTCAAATAAAGCAAAAATATTAAATAATTTAACTTACTTAGATGTTGGTTTTTGCAGTGTTGGTTTAAATTATGATATTAAACTTACCTGTGTTGCATTTATTCAACCACAGGCATTATTTATAACTTAAAAAAATCTACTCTTACTGTGGACCCTCCAAAAGACAAGTTACACAGTGCGGTTAAAAAAAAATCAGGAACAGCGCCGTTAGCTTTAGCCGTTTTGCTTGCTTTTTCGCTCGGTATTACGGTTTCGCTCGGCACAGGGAGCGGGGAGGAGCCTGAGAAGCATCGGTTGGACTAATTTTCCTTGACACGTCCATATGAAGCGTAATATACGGAGGGCCGGGGGGACATTGAACACATCACGGCGAAGATCCCGTGTGCAGATGTGGGTTAGATCTATCATATCAGCGCTCGTACGGTTGAGTTGACGGAGCTAACCAAGCGTATACAAATACTAGCGTGAACCAGAACTACACACTATGACCAATGCGCAGTAAGAAAAGCAAATATAAAAGGTGTTATGCAAAATGAAATGCAAACACAAACAACGCAGAATTCTTTGCGTAAAGGTTGGATATTTTACCAGCTTTAAGTCATGTTAGAATGTTGTTACCTCTTCAAAACCAGACCTGGACTACTGTTTTGTTTCTTTCACATATGTTTGAGTGACCTGGTTTATTAGTCTGTCTACATCTTCAAAGCTCAAAATACTCTTTTCCACCTTGTGATGTCACATAGTGGTAGTTGAAGTGATGGGCTTTTACCTTTTGTTCAGCAGAGATGGGTAATTCCAAGGCTGAAAATATCTAAGTGATTATATTGAAAGTGTACGGGGTTTAAAAACACAGTGGAGCACTTCCTGTATGACATGACATCACACGGTTGAACAGAGCATTTTCTGTTTGAGAGAGATCAGCCTAAATACGCAGGTTTTTTGTGTTAAATATGTGTGAATGAAACAAAACACAACTCAATTTATTTGATAACGAAACAACATTATATCATAGATCTGAAAAAAAACTTGTAAGATTTACTAGAAAAATCCTTTATTTATTTATATTTTTTTACATTTTACTGCTGTAATATCAGGTACAAGTTTCAGTATTAAGTAAAATGTACTTACCACCACAATTAAAAGTCATGAATTTACTGTGTAATTGTTACTCCTTAAGTTAGAAGTCATATTTACGTACATAGATTAACTGAAATATAGAAGTGGAATATAGAAAATATTGAAATATTGTCATAATTAATAGCATTGTTATGATGAAATAATTAAGTAAATACTAGACATAATGTCTAATAGTATTTACAGATGTAGAATAAATGGCAAATGTTTATATTGCACTTTTCCACCTTCAAGGCTCAAAGTGCTTTAAGACAAGGAACCACTCACCTTAACATTCATTGACGAGTGTACGCAGTCATTAGGGGTAATGTGGGTGTCTTGCCTAAGGACACAACAACAGCGTTCATCTGTGAGAGCTGGAATAGCACCGCCAACCTGTGGGTCAGTTGATCTGACTGCTCTCCCAATAAGGTTTTTATTTTTTTTTTAATGTCAAGAAGGGGATTCAAACCGCCAAGGACTTATCTAGAAAGACTTTGGGATTACTCAGTATTTGTGGGTTTGTGAGCAGCGACTGTAAAACCTTTAAAACGTACTACTAATACTACTACTAATACTTTGACTGCATGAGTAAAATAAGTACAAAGTAATATGTTTTGTCCATTGCTAGTAAATAAGATGCAGTTCTCACACAAATATTCGTATGCTATTTCTGCGTAAAAATGACCACAGTTGATATAATTTACTTTACTCACCCTCGTACGTAATTTTTTTCAGTGTATTTTAGAGGATGCCCACTGATCCAAAGGTTGGTGTTTCAAATCCTATAAAAAAAACGTAACAAAAACATAATTAATCCAGATGTTGAAGCTGTTATTGTGTCCCTGGACAAGACACTTAACCTCCAATGTCTGAATGTGTGTGAACGGGTGAATGGTTCCTTGATGTAAAGCACTTCGAGTCCCTTGAATTTCGCTATTAGTGACGTTTAAAACGCAAAACGCCGGTTATTCGTGTCCACACTCAAATGCAAAAACGGAGTTTTGGCCAAATCTTCACTTTGGTCGGAGTTTTAAAAAAGCTTCGTTTTAGGTGAAAAAAACTCCGGGGTGGTGTGGATGATAGGCCAAATCGAAGGAAAAAATATGCGTTTTAGCAGATAAACGGGTACGTGTGGACAGGGCCTTAACCTCCAATGTCTAAATGTGTGTGAATGGGTGACTGGTTCCTTGATGTAAAGCACTTCGAGTCCCTTGAATTTGGAAAAACGACTGTATAACAACAACGTTTCGCTGCCAACCAAGTATCTTCCCAGCGGCCCTTTGTCAGTGAATGTGGCTCTCACCAGCTGCAGCGACGGGGCCAACAGAGGCCGCTAGGTTCTTCCTCACAGTCAAGAGGCAATCCCCGCCAAACCAACCCTGCCAAACCCCCATTAAATGACTTTGGCAGGGTGGTTTTGATTGATAATATCTTACTTACTCCTGGATGTCTCGAGATTTGCATCAACAGAATTCATTTAGTAAAGTTGTGGTTCATCTTTACACCAAACTCTTTGTGGATCTGGCGCAGAATTCTCTCAGCGTCTTCTTAAAATGTAAATTACGAACATTTTTCAAGAAAAGATTGATGAATGAGGTCCAATAAACCCTGAATCTTTCTAACACAACTGACAGAATCTGGGAAAACTGAGAAAATGTCCAAGTTTTCTTCATCTAAATGTCACTGTATTCCTTCTTTTTTTCCTTTAATAAATTGCCTATTCATTTGTGTATTGCAATTTGTCTAATTTAATAAAAACGACACCAGAAGACGCCGTTCGGATGTTTCCAAAAGTTTGCGCGAACAGAGATTATCAACGATGTTTCTTGGTTTTGTTTGTTTGCGTCTGGAGCTGTTTGCAGCGAAAATGAGTATAAATGTAAAGTACAAGTGACAAAATCTTTACGTTAGCCAACATTTTTACGTTAGTAATATAAAATGATTTGAACATTTGCTTCTTTTCTTGTTTTGAACGGCTCTTTGACATGACTCCAAATGATTCGGAAAGTCACATCCACGTCCTCACCTTTACACAATTATTTTTCTAGCCACTGAACAGCTGAAAGACCCTGTATTTATCCCCGTTGAAAGCAGATAAGCTGTTATGGACCCCGTAATGAATGTCACTTAAGACAACCTGCAGGCGTTCAGACAGCCCCGCGCACTAATGTAACTGTATCCCGTCGGAACAAAGACTTCAATTAGCCTTAGCCACGTAATACTTATGCGCCGTAATGGGCTTTTCTTGCCGTTATTGTGAAGAGACTAGCCTCATTCACGATCTTGAGCTCCTGTTTATATGATTTATGGCTTGTACGGGCTCTAATCCAGCAAACATGACCTTCAAATTACACCGCTTTTAAGAGGGGTAAATTGCTAAATGATCCTCTAGCTCAGTATTTGCATAATATACGAGGGTAGTCAAAAGTATGGAAAATCAGATACTAAAACGAGACATTTGAGCAGATTTTGGACCGACCTGGACTGCTGAGGGATTACACAGATAAGGCCACGTGGGAATCGAAAAGAAAGGCTGTTTTAATGTTGAAAATGACATTCTATTGTTTAAACTGAAGAGGTTCGCTCGAATAAGAACTGACAAAGCACCATCCATGACAGGGAGGAGAAATGGACTGGTGGCACTTGCTCAAAGAAAATTAGAAGATGAGGGTATAGAGGAGGCCCTTGTTCTGCACGGCATAATCCATCAGCAGGCCTTTTGCAGGAAGTGCCCGAAGTTTGACGAAATGCATCAACCATATCAGATTCAGAGGCCTAGCTAGGTCTGTATAACTGTGTGTGCTGAAGAGGAATGTCTCACATACCAAACACTCGTAGTATGTGTTTCAAAAAATATTCTGTACTGTCCAGTAAGCTGAGGACCCCCCGGGGTTCCAAGAATACATCTGAAAAGTTTAGGTTTGTGCTCTGTAAAAGGGAACATTTTTAAGTTCAGTGTGATTGCCCATTCCCCATAAGAGTATCGTACAGTATTTTTTCAGATCATTTGATCACATCTCCACACCCGCAGGGGAACCAAAGAAAATATGACAATGGACGTAGCTTTTCTTGTTGACATTACACAGGAACTGAATCTACAAAATAAGAAGTTACGAGGTCTGCGGGACTTTGTCAGTGCTGCCTATGACAATGTTCGAGGATTTTCCACAAAACTAATGTCATGGAAAGTCCAGCTCTCTCAGAAAATAAAAAAGAAAGACACACAGAGACACTTTTCAAATCTTTTCTGACCCTTTCTCCTTTGATGCAAACCTTCCCCGAGCTTTCCAGGATGTTCAGGATGTTCAGGTGGACTATGTGCCATTTTGGGAGCACATATATTTGTGTGAAAGTCTCTTCTTCACCATGAACTTTAATAAGTCAAAGTACAGGTCCAAACACCTTCAAGCTATAATGAGAATCTCATTTGTTTCTTCCTTCAAGCCAAATATGTCTCAGCTGTGCAAAGACGGAGCACAGGTCTAGGGCAGCAAGGAGTAGGTAAAAGAAGTAGTAGAAGTATTAGTAGTTTCAGCTTATGTCCTGAACTGTTATTATTAAAGATTGAAAAGGCTGGACAGTAGTGCCTTTTCTTTTTAAATAATAGAAACCCTATTTTGTCGAATACTTGATGCAGCCCAGTCTCGCCCAGACTCTACCTCCAGAGGCTCCGAGGCAATTTGAGTTTGAGACCGTTGTTCTACATGTATGTGGGTCAATGACGTATAAGGATTTTCAACAGGGAAATTTTGAAATTTAGTGTCTATTGAACTTATTGAACTTACCAAATATTTACAATGTGCATAAATCTATGTTTTAAATGTATATTAGAATTTTAAGTTTTTTTTATGTACATTAATTGGCTTCGACCTTAAAAACTATCATGTGGTGCAACTGAGTATAGAAGGTATAGAAGGTAATCTAAGTTCTGAGTAATATGAAGTAATATGATATTGATATTTGAAAACATGAAATTTGAAATATTTATTCAAGAAAGCAGAACATTCATGTGGGACTACAATACACCTCAGAAAATATGACAAAAAAGAAAGAAAATAAATTTGATTAGATTTGTAGCAATTTCAAAGAAGTTTAAAAATCTTCAGTTAAAGGCGGACGGTCGCACCACATGACATTTTAACACTTTAAATACAAAAAACATGCAGAATAACTAATGATTCCTGTAAAAATGATTAGGTTCCATGGAGGTTATAGGTACTACAGGTATGTGGGGAATTATTATGAAACTTGAAGCTTTTTAACTGAATGAAACTCAAGAATATATACAAAATGGAGCATGTTTTCAGAATCCATGGTCCTGCTTCACCAAAAAGATGAGTGACTAAATGAAAAATTGGTCATGTTGGGTTCAAGTAAAGCACAGATTGAAGTTTAGCCTCACACCTATCAGGGAATTTAACATCAGCTGCAAAGGATCAATACAACACTGATATTTATGTATAAAAAAATCCTCACAGTACGCATATTTGAAGATGTTTCAGAGCAAAAAAAGAAAAGAAAAGCGAACACAACAGCATGCACATGGGTAAGATCTGACCTGGGTACTCTGTGGTTATAGGTGAGACACTTACACACTAAACTGCGGGATCAGTTGTTATTGTAGATCCACTATTTCACAGATCAAATGCTTAGCTTAATTGTTTATCCTTTTGGCTGCCCTCAATTCCTCTGGGTATAATTCACCTGGGTAATTTGGCACATATTCACACTCGATGCTTCCCCCGTGCACCAGAGCAGAATAAACAAACCGCAGACAGTACATTTAAAATACAGGATTTTGGCGAGCAAAAAAACCACATAACTTTGCTTTGAACGTCGCCCATTATCTTTTGCTTTTTGTTGTTTAAAAATGGCTCTTTCGGAATGTTATACCTCATCAAAAACACGTCTGAAATGGTTTTAGATGTCATCCATGCATCTTTGAGTAATCTAGTGATCTCTCCCGGCCCTATTCAAACCATCCTCGCGGTTAGCAGTAAGATGGACTACGTCACCCATGCTCCCACGCGACAATTCTTAAGAAATGTACATATGTATAATACCAAAGAATACACAACGACTTCAAAAACCCGATGTGATGTGCAGTAGTTTCATTAGCGGGATGCACGGCGATTGTAACGCTATCACGTTACAATCGCCGAAGCAAAGGGGGAGGTGAAAGCATCAAAAACGAAAGCAAACACGTTAATGGGTCAATGGCGTATAAGGATTTTCAACAGGCAAATTTTTAAATGTAGTTTCTATTTAATTTTTTTCAAATATTTACAATATCAGGTGCATAAATCTATGTTTGACATTTATATTAAGCATTTTTAGTGTTTTTTAATGTACATGAATTGGCTACAACCTTAAAAAATGTCATGTGGTGCAAACAAGAATAACCTTAAAATTGTGGTGAGTCATATGAGATTGAGATTTGAAAACATGATATTTGAAAAATTAAAAAAAAAAAAATGAATATTATGGGGCTAGAACAATATTTGTTTTAATATTATGGGGGAAATATCTGTTCAAGAAAGGAGAAATTTCATGTGGGACTACAAAACATTTCAGAAAGAAAAAAAAAAAAGAAAGAAAATAAATGTGATTAGATTTAGAGTCATTTTAAAGAAGTTTAAAACTGTAAGGGCGGACGGTCGCACCACATGACATTTTAACACTTTAAGCACAAAAATCATGCAGAATAACTAATGATTTCTGAAAAAAATGATTTAGTTCCATGGAGATCAGAGGTACTACAGGTATGTGGGGAATTATTATGAAATTGTAACCTTTTTAACTAAAGAAATTGCAACTGGACACACATCATGTCATTGACCCTAATATGTTGTTTTCTGCAAATATAGCACTTTCAATAAAAGGTAACATCTTAATTGAAATGTGTTAGCAGGTAATACCATAGAAGTGTAATATATTCTTTCTCAAACATATGCCTGGAGTTGTATTTTATTTCATGCACAAATGTTTGAGTAATCCGTATATATATTTAATCTGGCTTTTTCTCAAGAGCTCCAAACGCTCGGTCCGTTTGAGTAAAAACAAACATGGCAGTCGCAGAGTAAACAAGTAAAAACACAACACAAAGGACTGGGAAAGGGTGGATTTCAGCAAGATCTAAAACTACCTGGAGTAGTAGTATTTTATTCCGTCAAGAGCAAGTTTCCACTGGGAAAGGGTGGATTTCAGCAAGATCTAAAACTACCTGGAGTAGTAGTATTTTATTCCGTCAAGACTGCAAGTTTCCACCAGTGCCACTAACCCACACACATTCACACACACACACACACACACACACACACACTGCCCCCTGCCGTGAGCACTGGGCCCTTATTGACTTTGGTGGGCATTCCCATATAACAGGAAATCTCTGGAAGTCTTTTAATTTCGTTTTGCGTGACCCCTGTGGATTACATGAACCTTGTTGTTGGACTATGAACTTTAAACATGTCAAACCAGTTCATGAATGACTTTGATCTTTATATCTCAGAAAGTGCTCAACTGTAAATGTTGTAAATAGCGTTTGTCTGTCAACTGTAAATAACACAACTAAGTACTACAAACCCTGTGAACTGTCTCATAATATACTCCATTCTCCTCCAAGCCGAACCTTAGTCTTCTGAACATGCTACTACTACTACTACTGCTACTACTTTTCTAATTATTGCTCCTGTCTGTTTCTGATGTTGCAGGATTGTGTATGCTACATTAGACTTTTTAAAATCATCATTCGGATAGTTTCATATACCCTAAAACCGGGTGTACACCGTGTGATTTTTGCCCCTTTTTGAGTCGATTTTTCACTTGTGTGACTGTTTTTGGGGTTAAGTTTTGACTTAATTGTGTGTCCTGCTTTGTGTAGGTTACTTGGGGTAATGAGAACCGATTAATCAAAACCAGCTCCTGATCGGCAATCGTGGTTCGCAAGAATATCAAACCTGTTTGAAATCCAGTCGCCTCTTGTGAGGTTTAAGTAGTTTGCATAGTGGGAGAACATGAATCGTGAGCTGTGAACTTTTAAACTCTGCGATTTTGTTGTACAGTTTAAGATGGGGCAGAGTGAAATGATCAAAATATCAGATAATGTGCTCCTAGCATAACAGAGGGTATATGGAGGGCTTTTTAAATATGCTTTTTTTTCTTTTCGTTTATGGTCATACAACTAATAATAATGGTAATGAAGCCACAAAGGTTTATTGTGTATGATCGTATCAAAATAAGCAATATGAGACTGAAGAATGTAAGGCTTTTTTTTTCATTTATGATCATACATAATGAAAATGAAAAAAAATGAATTCATTATTATCTCTACATCTGCAACTAAAAATCCACTGTTCCACCTTGTGATGTCATGAAGCGGTCGTTTTCAAGTTCATCAGGTACCCATTATCTTTTACCTATTTAAATTATTCTAAAAATTATTCTAGTGGAGGTGCACGGCTTTAAAAACACATTGGAGCACTTCCTGTTTTACCTCCTGACATTACTAGGTGGAATGGTTTTTATTTTGAGAGAAGAACTCAGTCTAAATCTGCAGGGTTTGTGTGTTAAACATGTGAGAATGAAACAAAACCCAACTCCAGGCATGTTTGTGATGAGGAAACATTATAACATAGATCGTAAAATAGCGTAAAACGGGCCATTGCGGTTGGACCGTCTCGAGTTAGGATGATTATTTGACACTTTTTCTACTCCAAACCCTTCTGGATCGGAGTAGAATGTGGGAGGGACTGATGACTATCAATAGACGCGCATTCGCTTCTCGTTTACAATGCGAAAGACCAAAGCAAAACAGTCCGGTATCTAGTTTACCATGTATGAACAGCGTATTATCGCACATCAAATATTTACTCAGCTCAAAGTAAAAGTAGCTCATTACCAGCACCTCTGCCCCAGGACCCCCCGCATGCTGCTACCTCTGCCTACGCACTTAATGTATCTCCTGTACAGGGCTCTGGCTGCGTGCTGGATCCAGCCTACACGCTAAAGCAAACATGAAAATTCATAAGAGCCCGCAGACGCCTACTCACAGTGACTAAAAATACAGCGCAGAGCCGGGCCCCGTCAGAGCTGCGAGCAGGGTACAGGGAGATGAATCCACGGGCAGAGGAGGAGGCAGAGGAGAGCGCAGGGAAGGTGTAACATGAAGCGAGCAAGAACGGTAAGAATAGTTCCATAAAGACGCCGGGCGGAGAGGGATGTGCCGGTCGCCGAAGAGTCCGCGAACTGTTCTGTGGGTATAAACGGAAGGAGATGTGGTGCGAAATGGACTTTTTTTTTTGGACTTTAAGTTTTTCCATTCTCATTTCACTGCTCAAAGTTGTGTTTAGGTTGATTCATGGACGTTTGAGTCGTTTTATTCGGCCGTATTCGACGCTAAAGTGGCTTCCGACAAACTGTCTGAATTGAGATATACAAATCAATCTGACGTGACAAATATCTAAGTGTCAAAAAGGAGGAACGAGGAACAAGCTACACACTCAAAGTTAAATCCAGATGACAAAAAAGCATTCAGTTTTTTTCCTTGTGCACATTTGCGTAACATATTCGTAATAACTGAAGTACATCGCTGTGTTTTGTTGGTTTGGATGCTTCACCTTTGGCTTCCACTCAAACCATAAAGCCGCTCTGTGATTTTTCAGAACCACTTGTTAAGCTTTCGTACCAGTGAGAATGAGATCAGACGGATTCTTTCTCAAATATCGATAACATTCGATCAGTCCGGCCCTCGGCTTGTAGCCAATTTTTTCATTTGACCCCCTGTCCATTTGTCTTTGACACCTGATATAAATATGGACTAGTTCTGTTATTTAAAAGTCCTATAAAACGCAAAATTGACTCTTGTGAGCTTTAAGTTTGAGAGAAGAACTCAGCGTAAATATGCAGTGTGTGTGTTAAATGTGTGAATGAAACAAAACACAACTCCAGGTCAGGAGAAACGACTACAATGTTAAAATTCCTGTAAAGTCAGTTTTGCAGAATAGGTTTGCTTTAAGATAGCAAAAATCAGTTATAGCACCTCTGAATAATTATTGTTGTAAGATATTATGGATATAGTCATCTCGCTCTCAAGGTTAAATCACAACAAGATCAAGATCGAGGTAAATAAGCCCCTGAGTGTGAAGATAGAGGCAGGTTAGTGTGTGCTCCAAGGACTTTGAAACAGAAATGACCAACTGGACCACATTTACATTTTAGCGGAGTCCGGTTTTATGTCTCCCAGAAAAAAAAAAATAATTTCCAGTAATTTTGTTCACCTGGGGTCCAGTCATCGCTGGGGCAGTGGGCTGCGACTGCCGGGCATCTGAAACAGCTCCACCCCCCTGAGGGACCTGGGACAGAGGGACAATGTGTGAATAGCAATGAACATATATGCGTCAGCAAAGAAGATACAGATGAAACAGATGGTGATTTGACTTGCAGTTAGTCATTTTATTTCAGCATACATTATTTCCAATAGCCTCATTACTTATATGAATGAGCAGAAAGTGAGTAGGCTCATGCATAGGCTCATGTGCACCTATAGTCCCACATATATCGAAATTTTTACAAACCAGCAGAGCTTTTTGAACCCTCTAGCAACTTTCTTCCCAGTTGTCTTTGGTCTGAGACAGCACCGCCTCAGCTGATCAGCACTGACACCGCTCAGAGGATGGAGAGGTGCCTCGCCCGTGGACACAATGTCAGTACGCAGGTAGCCGGGATTGAACCACATATCACCCTGACACCCCGCGTGCCTCATAATTCAGAAATACACCTCAGCGCGGCACCTGAGCCAGTCACAGCTGATAAAATCTTCATTTCTCCCACAACTTTAAATCATATCTCCATCGCGGCGCACTGCTACAACCTTGGTAAGACTTTGCCAACTCGCCGCGGAAATGACGCGACGCTTACTTTAGCACACACACGAAAAAAATGTCTGCACGTGTACCCCGACAATAGTACGTGGTGATTGAATGTTATGTTGTGCCCTCCGTCTTACCGTCCCTGTCAGGCTTTGCTATTGTTATGCTAATGTCTAGCCAAATCACCACTGTAGCCTTTCCGCGGGGGGTACGCGAGTAGGGGAAGGGCGCTGACGTTTGATTGACACCTCTCCCCGTGACACCTCGTGGGCCCGGCCGGAGCGACAAAAGCAACGGCGCTCCCTCGTCGTAAATCTGAGCGTCGCAGAGGTTCCGCCGTGCATGACTGATGACAAACTGCTCACCTCTCCGGTCTCCTCCTCTTTCTTTAGCACGCTACGCTGGCAGGCTACACTTATGCTAATAGCGCTATGCTAATCAGGCCACTTCCAGGTGCCGAAATAGACGCGCAACGTTTAGAGTAAATTTAGCTTTAATAACCGGGCTAATCGCGCCGTTAATGTAGCGACGTACACACTCTGGTGTTTGTTGTTTTAATGGAGGTTTTCCAGTTGACTGCCATTAGCGACGGAGGTAACAAGGAAGCAAGGAGACGCGCTCGGTTCCTTCGCGGAGAAGAGAGGAGTTGATTTGCCCGTGGTTTAAATATAGAGCAGTGTTTAGAGACGCAGACTTGAGGGGCTGGTTGTGTTATCCGCATTATAAATAGTAGCTTAACCTCGGGGCTGCACTTCCAAGTCTTTAATCACTGACTAATGAAAATAACTACACATTCTGACTCTGAGGACAGCCACGGCGAGGAAGGTCGTCCGCAAACAGGGACAGAGTTCTGTTCTTGAGCAAGACACTTCACCCCAGGTTGTCCAAAAAGTACGTGGTTTGACATAAAGAGATGTCTTACAATTCGGATTCACTTATTTAAGCAGACCTGTTCTGCAAAAATCGGACTTTTCTAAGCTTTAAAGCATGTCAGAGTTGTTTCCATCTCATTTACCCTCTAGAAGTTGTTTTTGGTGCATGTTTGAGCAATCACTTACATTTAAGTTGCCATATTGCCCGTCAGCCGCCTTTTCCACCAGCATATGCCCATTGTGCGTAGGATTATATTGTGGCAGTAGATCAGTGTTGTGGCAGTAGCTCGGTTGACAGAGCGTTTCTCCACTTGACATAAACATCATTGGCTGAGCGGTCAGATCCACTCACCCATAGGTCGGCAGTGCGATTCCACCCACAGATCAATGCTGTTGTTGTGTCCTTGGGCAAGACACTTAATGTGAAAGTGAACAGATGAGAGAATGGTATGATGTTGCAACTGCTCCCCAATCCAAATCCACTTTCATTTTGTAATAAGAATAATAGTACATTTTATTTATTCTGCGCCTTTCTGGACACTCAAGGTCACCTGCTTTGTACTGTAAATGCTCCCTCCAACTCCATCTATTTTTTAAGGATAAGGATTTTCAACATATAAGGATTTTCAACAGGTGAAATTTAAAATGTAGTTTCTATTGAACTTTTTCCAAATATTTACAATGTCGGGTGCATAAATCTATGTTTGACATTTATATTAAGTATCTTTAGTGTTGTTTTATGCACATGAATTGGCTACAACCTTAAAAAATGTCATGTGGTGTGACTGAGAATAATCTTAAAATTGTTTTATTTTCTAAAACATGGTTGGGATATTAATTAAGTTCTGAGTCATATGAACATGAGATTGAGATTTGAGAACATGAAAACATGAAATTTGAAAACAAGGACACGCTTGAACAATATTTGTTTGTGTATTATTGGGAAAATATCTGTTCAAGAAAGCAAATTTCATGTGGAACTACACTTATGACAAAATAAAAAAAATAATAAAATAAAATATGACAAAAAAAGCATGAAAGAAAAAAAGAAATGAAAAAAAGAAAGAAATGAAAAAAAACATGCAGTTAAAGTCGGATGGTCGCACCAAATGACATTTTAACACTTTAAGTACAAAAAACAAGCAGAATAACTAATCATTTCTAAAAAAAAAAAAAGATTTGGTTCCATGGAGGTCAGAGGTACTACTAAGGTATGTGGGGAATTATTACTATTAAATTTAAACCTTTTTAACTGAAAAAATTGCAGTTGAACAGGCGTCACGTCATTGATCTAAAAAGCAAACACAAGCACAGTCAAGCTGCTTTAAATTGGGACTGACCTTCCTTGCCTCCTCTTTGTATCCTTGTAAAATTG
Source organism: Scartelaos histophorus (assembly GCA_000787155.1). Taxonomy (NCBI): domain Eukaryota; kingdom Metazoa; phylum Chordata; class Actinopteri; order Gobiiformes; family Gobiidae; genus Scartelaos; species Scartelaos histophorus. The sequence goes on along the minus strand of JACN01043548.1, from coordinate 1,253 downwards.
TTACGTAGACTCTCATATAATTCAAACCAAGAGACAAATCCATTGCTCGCATGTTGTTTGGTCAATCTTAATGTGACACCTAAAGTTTCACTATGTAACTTTTCTGGTGGAGGGTGTTTTTCTCGGCTTGTAGTTGCTTGGTGATCATTTATAGTCTGATATTGCAGTTTCTATGTGGATTTATTTAATTATAGGTGTTTTTATTGATCAAAAAGATACAAAAAGGTCCTACATAACACACTGACTCTGAACTTTTAGCCATATTAAAATGTTCCTGGAGTTGTGTTTCGTTTCATTCACACATTCGCTCAAAATGCTCCACATTGTGACGTCATGAAGCCTAAAATGATCCAGATTTGTGAAGTTGTATTCCGTTTGAGAAAAGAACTCAGCCTTAATATGTGGGGTTTGTGTTTTAAAGGTTTGTGAATGAAACAAAACGCAACTCCAGGTCTGTTTGTGATGAGGAAAAAGTATATTATAAATCAGAAAACGGCGCAATATGAACCCAGAATTGTGTATTGATAAATCTTTTACAATATCCATTTCTAATTAAGCACCTTGAAGTTAACCGTAGGGAATATCGTGAAGGATAAATGCGGCGAAAACTCTTGAGTACACACTACTGCGAACCAGCCCGCAGATATGTGTAATTATAACTTCTATTGTTTGATACATGCATTATCATCTGTGACCTTTTTGTGAGCCGCGAGGGGAGTGGGGAGGGGGTAGATAAATCTCCCCGGGGCAGAACCCAACCCGCCCGGCGCTCTCTTCAGCTTTACGGGAGGTTTGTTGTGTTTGTTATGTTTTGTCTCCTGTATAAATGATGAAAGCTCCAGGCGGGGGGGAGGAGAGAGGCACTCAGCGGTCCCCAGGGGGAGTGTCCGCCGCAGGGCATGGTCCCCCTTCCCCGACCAGCTCCCCCGGTGGCAGAATTACGAGTCCGGCAAGTGGCTGTTTTTTCGCTACATGCTTGGACTGTTTGCTGAAGGTAATGTATGTCAAGGAAGTCACGGCGTAGTACTGTATATGTCCTGTAGGGCGTGATGTAGCTTCACCGTTATGGTTGTGAACAAGGTACATGTTTGAGAAGAAATGTTTGTAAAAATAATAGATGGAATTATTTCGCTTAAGTATCAGAAAGTGTGAAAATTTCAGATCTCAAATTTCCTTTACATTGCTAAACGTTAAAGGAAAAGTACTAAAAAAAAGTAAAAAACTAGGTATGTATGGGCATGTATACAGGTGTG
>JACN01129797.1:17500-21061 GCA_000787155.1 Scartelaos histophorus | reverse complement strand
GTTGTGGCTGGGAGTGGACGCTTTGGGCCTCAATATCTACGACAAAAAAGACAAGTATAACAAAGGAGATTTTTTTTCTGTTTAATTGTTATATGATAATGTTGCATCATTTTTTTAAATTTTTTTTTTAGGATGACCCCAAAAATTGGCTTTCCCTGGAGTGAAATCAGAAACATTTCCTTTAATGATAAGAAGTTTGTTATCAAGCCAATCGACAAGAAGTCACCGGTAATTCAACCCATTGTAGAGTTATTTATTGCTACAATATAAGACAGACACGGATTAAAATAAAAGTGCAGCTATTTTATGAACCCAAATAGATCTTTTCTTATCTGATCATGTATATCCAACCTGTCATTGTAGCATTCATCAAAAAGCTAAAACAAATAGAAAAATACTTGCAAAGAAGTTTATCATCAAGCCAATCAACACGAAATCACCAGTAATTCAACCCATCCCAGAGTTATTTATTGCTACAATATAAAACACATACTGATTACTTCTAACAATGCAAATATTTACAGGATTATCTTATTTATCTTATCTTATACTTAAGTCTAGTCCCAGTTTCCAATTCAAACATTTTTTTATTTAGTTTTCTTTTTATGAGCTTGTTTTTCATATATTTATGGATGAGATTAATTTATAAAACAACCCAGCGTTCATCGAAAAGCTAAAAAATATAAAAATACTAACTGTGGTTGTCAGAATTGTTACGACGCATTTAAACGAAATTGCTGTTGTTGTAGAAATGGTTTCAGTAGCCATAAAAGTAAATGCATCTCTCAGAGCATTATGTTCTATAACCCCGAACAACCATAACATACTGGAAACTATTAGACTTTCTCAAAATAGCTGCGATGAAACCAAAGTGGCCTAAAACACAAGAGTGCCAGACAGATCTGCTATTGTAATTGCTTCAAATTGTGAACGTACCAAATATTAAAGTTGTAAGTGGATAAAACAGATGACCTCTCTTGATCTCATATTTGTTGTCCTCAGAGCAGCACCTGTGCAAAGCATGGACCATGTGAACTAAAAATGTTTTCAAACTAAATAAGGCTGACAGTCTGGACTTGTTCACCTGAGCTAAATGTACTTTGCGTGAATTCAGAAATAAACTTTGGACATGCATGTTATGTCATTCTACCAGCTACCACTTTTAAATAAAAAAATAATAATTTAATATGTAAACTTTAGATTTTAGCCATGTTAAAATGTTGTAAAATCCTCAAAAACATACCCACAGATGTGTTTTGCTTCATTCTCACGTGTCCTTTATTATTTATCTATACATCTTTCAAGCTCAAAATGCTCTGTTCCACGTTGTGATGTCATGTAGTGGCAGTTTTCAAGTCAACCGCTACATTTTATCTTTTGGTCAATAGAAACTGGCAAATCCAGGACTGAAAATGATTCTAGTGAAGGCGTATGGAGTTTAAAAACATTTATTGTATCATCGCATGATGTCACAAGGTGGAACGGTGGATTTTTTTCTGTTTGAGAGAAGAAGTCAGGCTAAATATGCATTGTGTGTGTGTGTGTGTGTTAAACATGTGTGAATGAAACAAAACACAACTTCAGGTTAGTTTTTCATGAGGAAACAACATTATAACATAGATAATTGTGCTAATGGAAAGAAAGATTATTTATTTTTTGGTAGTGTTTGCTAATGTGTGCCACTATAAACACACATGTAGAACACCCCCATTGTGATGTCAAAGAGTCCTGTTTATCCAGGGCCTAGGGCAGGGAGGGGCCTGTCACAAAGTCTGTAATATTCAGTTTTCATACACACATTTGTACTCAGAACTCAGAATTTTGTTGTGTGCTTCTGCATCAAAGTAGCAATAGCATTTATTCAATTTCAGCTGTTTTATTTGCACAAGTATATCTTAAAAAAGCCTGCAACTTGGCCATGCAGATAGGTAAAAATGATACTGAAACAAGCCTGCACCAGGAAAAACTATATAATGCAGCTTTAATAATCTGTTATATTTGATTCATTTTCTCTCCCAGGATTTTGTGTTTTACGTCCCTCGTCTCCGCATTAACAAGCGCATCCTGGCTCTGTGCATGGGGAACCACGACCTGTACATGCGCCGCCGGAAACCCGACAGCATCGAGGTGCAGCAGATGAAGGCCCAGGCCCGAGAGGAGAAGAGCAAGAGGCAGATGGAGAGGTGGGCTCGCCAAGGCACCAGACACAATCGCACCATCCACCGGTTTTTTCCTATTCACTTTGGTTTCTGTCATTTGGGTACTTTTTCACCGGGCAGCTCCAAAAACTCAAATCCAAGTTGAATTATTTGTCAAATCAGAATAATATTATGCTTGCCCCAGAATCTCAACTGGTGTTACTGAAGGATCTATATTACGCAAAATGTACTTGAGTTGATACTTGATACGTGAGTTGTGTTTAGCTTCATTCACACATGTTTGAATAATCCTGCATTAATAGTCCGTCTGCATCTCCAAAGATAAAAATGCCCCGTTCCACCTTGTGCTGTCATAAATCTGTAGTTTTGAAGCAACTTTTTACCTTTTGTTCAATAATTCCAGGTCTGAAATTTTGATTCTAGTAAAGGTGTAATGAGTTTAAAACCACAGTGGAGCACTTCCTGTATCACTACTCGACATCACAATGGGGATAAGAGTGTTTTTTGCTTGAGAGAAGAACTAAATATGCAGGATTTGTGTGTTAAACATGTGTGAATGAAACAAAAGGTGAGGAAACAACACAAAATGAGCACGTTTTTAGACATGTTTAGCTTTCTGTCCTTTTTTGTTTCACATAAATAAGCCCGTTAAGACCTGAATTTAATTGAATGAATTTAATTGAATCATTTAAAGTAAAAAACAGCTTTGTACAAATACAAGTTTAATGATATTGTCAGACATTGGCTATTATATTTTCTCATTTATAGACAAAAATGGGATATTGGCTTTACTGATATCATAGATGCCAATACCCGATGCACCAAATGTTTAATTATCTATGCTTAATTATGCACGTTAGCATTAATATTGTGTATAAATTAGACAAGTTTAAGCCTTAATTCACATTTCTGGAATTATTTCTCTATTTCACATCACAAAATTGGCGAACTAAACGAAACGAAGTGAAACTTGGCAGGATCTTTAAGACATTTCAAATCCTAACTATGTTTTCGAAAAATGATTAGTATAACTGCACAAAAGTAGTACTATAAGCAGTATAAGCAACGGGTCTTTCTAATATAAGAGGACACGATGCTATTTAACACCGTAGAATATCCTGTGATGTCATTTGGAGCCCAGACATTTCTTACAGTTTGCAAGGTGTTCTCGCTGCTGTAAGGAGGGAATGTCAGGAGATTTTTTTTTCAGCTTTATTTTATTTATTTATTTTTCATCTTTTTTTGATGCGTACTTATGCACAATTCTCCTGTCAGGGCTCTACTTGAGAGTGAGAAAAAGAAGCGCGAAAATGCCGAGAAGGAAACAGAGAAGATCGCCCGGGAGACCATGGAGCTGATGGAGAGATTGAGACAGATTGAGGAGCAGACAAAGCGAGCTCAA
>JACN01129797.1:0-12500 GCA_000787155.1 Scartelaos histophorus | reverse complement strand
TAGCTTATTAACTGCTACTACTACTGCTACTACTACTACTGCTACTACTACTACTACTACTACTTCTACTACTACTACTACTACTTCTACTACTACTACTACTACTACTACTACTACTACTACTACTATTGTCACTGCTGCAGTTGCAACTTCTGCTATAACCACTACTACAACTACTACTACTACTGCTACTACAGCTTCTCCTGTTACTTACTACTATTACTCCTCCTCCTCGTACTACTACTACTACTACTTCTACTACTACACCACAACAACAACAACTACAACTATGCCACCATGACCTTGGGAACAAAAACATGCTACTCTGGGCATTAAGTAAAATACTGAAAATGGATTTAAAAATACTAATATATTACATATAATACAATTTGTAAAAGTACTCTCCACCTGTGTCATTCCTCTCTATTTGTTTTGGATTATGTGACCAGAAAATGCCCTGAAGCTTTTAACAACCCAAAGTAGATTAACTCAAAATCAGTCAATTTAGCCAATAATGCTTTATTTAAATAATATGATTGTGTAAATAACCAAATAAAAGCTTTTAAACATGTCTCCCTACATTTGTGTGTTTTGACAAATGCAGTGATTTTGTCTTTCTAACTGTCTAATTGCCATCCAAATGCGCCCGGGACTAAGTGCACCACATATAATTATTGAACACTGTTCCTTATTTATTATCATATCATTGTTTTCATTCAAGGTGCAAATCTTATTCAGGTCCAATTTCTATTACAAGTAAATTGAAACTGCCCTTTATACAGCAGCAGGCCAAGCAGGAAGTCATTATTCATAATAGAGGGTTGAATTTATTAATATTTTTGATGAAGAATGTGCTGTGCAGTACTTTAGTAGAGCTACATGGAGTAATAGTCCTTTCTTGGTACCTGGAGTGGTACATAGGCAGGTTAAGTTTTGATTATTATTCTCAAAAATGTTAATGAATTGCTGAATTTCAATAAAATCACAATATATTGGTCAACACTTGAATGAGGTGAAGGGCAAAGGTGATGACCTTTCTACTTCTACCAGATATTACATGACTCTGTGTCTTCCAGGCCCTCAGTTTTGATCTGGCTGAAGCTGTGGATGAGACCAAGAAGACCCCCCTGGACCTGATCCACGCTGAGAATGTGAAGGCGGGTCGGGACAAATACAAGACCTTACGCCAGATTCGCCAAGGCAACACCAAGCAGCGCATCGACGAGTTTGAATCCATGTGAAACTGTGTGCCCTGGATGTATTCTTATAAAAATATGTCACAATTATTGATATAGACGTAATCAATTTAAATCCAGGATGTTGTTAGATGTATTTATTATTAATGAGGCTTTTTCAAAGACAGGGGAACTTGTTAAATGAACAGGATGGAGTTGGTATTTCTACTTGTTCAATTTAAAGGTGCACAATGTCACATTTCCTGTGATGTGTCCACTGTTTGATGGTAAAGCTGGAATGTATCACAGTGTGGCATTAGATATATCGTCACCTTCCTAAAATAATCGCCTAAGTCACTTTTTGCCTATTTACTTTGCCATAATTTATGCCATAATTTCAATTTTGGGGGGAGTTTTTTGTGTTTCCTGAAAAAACCTGAAAAAATGACTTATGCGATTATTTTAGGAAGGTGTCGATATTCATCTCCATGGAAACAAGCAATAAAAAAACAACAAAAACACATAAATGCTACAAATAAGCTGCCCAAGCAAATCAATAAGCAGTGAATGTTCATCAGAAAAGTGACATAATGCACTTCAATTCATGAGTTACATTTTGATAATCTCATCATCATTTTTCAAGACGGTTTCCAAAGGGCTGCGTACTTTTTATTATGCAATACCACACTGGAAACACATACTTTACCTGCCTATATAAATTACCACCTTTGCTATAGTCTAATCTTTATTTATTTCTTTAAATTGACACTGTAATTACAGACGTTCAGCACGATTCGTATCAAATAAATAAAGAAGAACAAATGAATATGTAAATTGCTGTTATTATTTTTTTTCTACTGGCTTGTAAAGGGCAATATTAACATAATAACATTAAACTTGAGACAAAATAATGTTTGTGAAGTGACCTAAGGTTACATTTAAAAAAAAAACAAAAAAAAAAAACGGAGCTCACTTTAGGAGCTTCTGTTAATCCCTATAAGTGGATTTCTTGTAGCTATGCGTAAACTAACAGAATAGTAAAGTGTGGTAAAGGCAGTCACAGTTTTATTTCCACCACATGCAGACCTGTTGCATGACGTTAATGGTATTTGGTTAGTATTTTCACAAGGCTGCGAGGTCCTGAGCTTGCGTCAAATCCCTTTCACCTTTCTCTCGCTGACATCCTCATCCATCATACCCAGAAATAAACGAACATTACAGAGTGGCAGGATTAGTCGTTTAATGTCAGACATAATATGGTTTACATAGTGCAAATCCAATGAGCACTATAATAACAAACTTTAACGCGCCGCTGATCCATCCGCTCCACTCGTACTAACACGAGTATTGCTGAACTCTCTGGAAAAAAGTAGCTTATGAAGTTGCCATTGCGGAAGGCTGCGCGCTATTTTGTGTCGTCTGAAATTGCGTTTGGTTGTCTGTGAACTGTTTCTCGCGAGAACCCGCAATGCTTTCTGCTAAATAACGGGAGGCACGACGCGCGGCTTCCCACCTGAGAGAATAATTGACGCCAGGGCTCACGGTTCCGCGCAAAAACAGCCCCGCGGTGACAAAGTGCAGAGTCCTCGCGTGTGCGTTTCGACTTGCGCCTCTGCAACTTGTGGAGGGAGTTCGGAGAGTTCACGCAGGGTAAAAGCAGCAAATACGCACGCACTCGGGACGGGGGGAAAAGACGGTGACTTTGAAAAGTTGTTGGAGACGTAGACCCGGTGTGAGACGAGAGGAGAAGTACTACGAGGTGAATACAAACGCACGTACGCGACACATGTGAGTGCGCTGAGCTTGAAGACACATGACCAGGCTTCTATGGTTGGGTAGGCGTTTTCCTCTCCGCCTCGCCAGGGCTTTTCTTACCAACTCTTGCCAAAAGTGACGACGCGATTAAAGATGGCCTTTCACTTGGGTCTAACCAATTTAGAAGACTCTTTATTGCTGAACGAGGCGAATCGCGTGGAGACGACAGACACCTGCGCTTGCCCGAGCACAGTGGAGCTCAGCAAGGCAGTGTCCGTGTCTCTCGGCTTGGAACCCATGTCTTCTCCTCCTCTAAACAACAACAACAACACAAACGGAAACGGAGGCATCGGCAACAGTGTGGTTAGCGGCGCGGCGTTTACGGACTACTACCGGAGCGCGGAGAACGGCGCTGAGGACTCGCGCAATATGAACCAGGACGGTGTCAGACTGTTCCACAGAGACAGGAGCCAAAGAGAGGACGAGTTTGGGGAAGTTTGCCACGGCATGCAGCAGGTGAGCTGTATGGATCTGCTGCGGTCCGCCGACGTGGACAGCGCGCACAGCTTTACGCGCGGCCCGGTTATAACGAGAAACGTGGGTCGAGACTCAAACTTGTACGTGAATCCACTACAGGAGCTCCCCGCTGCCCCGCACCAATCAGATGGGATGATGGCACTGAAACCATACACTGCCACTACCGCGAACCCCGGGTTGTACAGGGACACAATGAACGGCGTGTGGTGCCCAAACGGACCCGTCTACTGCGAAGGAACCGACACCGACCTGGCAGCGGCGGCCCCTTTACCAGCTGGAGCGCACAATGGGGTGTGTAAATACTGTAACTGTGTGCGGGGAGCGAGACAAGAGTGCCGCTGCATATGGTACGGAGGCACCAAGAGCGAGCAGCAGGTTGGTAAAGGTGGCATGCGCCCAGAGTATGGCCAAGTGGAAAGTTACCAAAGTGTGGTAGCCCAAGGGCACGCAGCTTTCTCCAGCATCAAAACCGAGCCAGCCATATGGGTGGAATGCACAGACCGCGGCTTCAGGTAATGCACAGATTTAATTGGAAAGCTTAATCTGTTAGAAGTAATTGTTGTCTGATATGCGTGTGATTGACATCAGCAGCTCAGAAAAGGGAGTGTCCCGCTCTCAGCGAGAGCATTGTTTTTTTTTTTTTCACCTGTCCTGTCTTGCCTTGTAAATCAAAGCCAATAACTGTTCATTGGTTTTTAGGATGTACTGTAGATGAGTCACGCTTACAGTAAATACCACTGTCATTTTGCTTACAGTTTTATTCCACTGCAGTCTCGTTTTACCAGTTCAGATTATTCACCAAATATCTCCCTTTTTAGTTGGTTGTTCTATGTCCCACTGCAGTGTAACAATATATAGGCCATTAAACCGCATGCATTTCAGCAACCCTGTGTTCTGGATTTGGCCTTGGCAAAGCTACTGGCAGGCACAGAGACTCAAAGTTCAGCCTTTGCTTAACTTTCGAAGGGGGCTGTCCTTTTTGTGCTGTGTCTATGGCTGTCCACGATTGGAGTTAATATTTCAGGGGCCGTAAACAGGAGATACACCACCTGGTGTAGTCGCAATGTTCTTGATTGCCTTAAAAAGACTTAGGGACACCATTAAATACGTTACGTTTGTTCGCTTGTTCCTGGAATGAGTACAGTATAATCCTACAGTGTTATAGGTTAACAATAAATATGTTATAAACATCCCCTACCCTTTCCCCCACATATTGCCTACCTAGTTTGCCATGATTTGCATTTTAATTTGGGTTTTATGTCCATCCTGGTAAAATTCTCTTGTATAATAAGGCATGGAAGAAGCAGAGTTTTGCCCTGGTCATTTTAATGGATGCATTTAAAACATACTTGTTGACTACACATGTGTTTGATTCACTTAAAAAGATCAGTTGATATAAACTGACCTTTGAATGTTGTGAGGAACACACATTTTTTGATTTGTTATAGTTTATTGTAATGAGGCTGTGTATTAATAGATGAGTAACAGCACAGTGGCACTTTCCATTCACACGTCGTCTTTTGGAAATATATATAAGTCCAGTGTAATCCAGAATTTGATTTAATATCATTCATTGTCTAAAAGGAAGAACAACAACATTTTTGCTTACTAACATTTCCTTTGCAAGCATTTCTTTCATAATGCACTTACAATAACTCAAGCTCATGGTTTTTGTCAATTATGTATGGTTTTATTATTATTCTTTTAGGGAACATTTACAAGCTGTCATTTTCTTTAAGTAAAGAAGACAACTGAGGAAAAATATAGCTTTACACGTTCGTCAGCCAGTTTATTGACAATGCAAAATGTAATATAATATTTGGCCAATAATAAATATATATACAGCTTTAGCAAACCAATATAATTACTTTTTTTTTTTTAATCTGGTTGATTCTAGTCTGAAAATAAATTTTGTTTTTTTCATTGATGCAAGAACAATGGAGAGGAGATTTTTTGGGTAAAAGAGTTTTGAAACTAGTTTAATTATTGTTCTTTATTTTTTAAGTTAAAAAATAATAATTAGTTTAAAAAATCTAGTTTAATACCACTTGCTATTTTGATGTGTAATCAGTGGTATCTTAAGCATGATGAGATTGTGGGCTGGTTATCACAGTTTCTCTTGACTCTTACTCCCTAATCGATTTTGCGCTTGTACATTTATTGTATAATATAAACAGATTTGCAGTTCACTTGATAAATGATACTGCAGTGTATTGGCTTGCTGCGATTTGTAAATGAATGCAAAGCTGCCCAGGGTCTAAATTTGTAGTCTAGTTTCCAGCACCATCAGAAGTATCACTGCTTAAATTACACACAATTTCTTACTAGTTATAATCACCATGGGTATTTTCTGTTCAATTTTTGCTAGTTTCCGATGCAGTCACAATCCTGCAATAGTGGTTTAAATTATTATCATGGACAGATAAGCAGCGAGCACTTTAAAGCATCTTAAAGGCACATCATGGAACATTATTTAGGGTCTGCTACCTGCTCGTTTGCATCTTATTTTAATATCTGTCATGTTCATTATAGTGCAATAAGAGGTTAAATTTATTAATCTCCATGGAAACAAGCAGGTGCAGCAGGTCAGACCTACTGAGAGACGCCCCTGGTGTTTATTTTCGAGTAATAAAAGACATACAGGATAAGCATGAATACTTTTATATACTGTGGGAGATTTCAGACAAAGTGGTAACATCTCCATGGAGACAAGCAGGGGGCTGACTCCTCACGAGAAAAAAGTTACATAGTGCCCCTTAAAATGAAATCACGTGTAGATATGAGGGGAATTTGTCTGAGAGAAGTTGTATATTCCCACACTCCCACTGTGCAAAGACAAACATAAGGCTGCAATATTAGTCACAACCAAAGTGAAGAACGACAGGCCACAGGCAACTAAACCTGCAAACACTGTAGTTCAAATACAAATACATTATAAAAAGCATGTGATTCTTGTATTAGTTTAGTGGTTCATATTTGAGTCAGACCAGTCTTCTCTCATTTCTTTAAATCCTTTTTGATTTTAAAACATAAATTCCAAATAAAACATAATCTCCGTAGTTGCCCAAAATGCAATTAGACCTTTTTCCATAACTGTTCACTTCTCTCCTGCACATATGTTAAGTGGTTCTCATTCTTATTCAATTAAATGCTTGAATGGTTTTCTGTCACATTCTATTTGACTCAGTCCATAAAGATGCTGTACCGGATTTGCACAGGCTTAAAAATGTGGAAAACTAAACGTGTTCCAAATGTATTTCTCACTTACCTTACGCATGCAGAAGTATTCACCACAGTGAGTTTATAAGTGCTTCACACAACATTTCAGAGATGAGAGGGGAGTTTATTAAAGATAACAACTAGTATGCAAACTGTGGACTTCCTGATTATTGTACATCAAAGCGCTTTATATTTAGATGCAGTATATCTGTACTGGAGCAAGACAAAATGGGTAGAGGCCCTTTAAGAATAGAATATCAGAACAGAGGATGTGCTGCCTAATCTTTAAAGGTCCTGTATTATGCACTAATGAGTCTTGGGAGCTTTAAGTCAAAAAGTCTTATAAAATATACCCAGTGTTGTGTTTTGTTTGATTCACATGTTTGAGTAACTCAACATTATTAGTCTGTCTACATCTTTGAAGCTCAAATTGCTCTGCTCCACCTTGTGATGTCATGAAGTGGTAATCTTGAAGTTACCAGCTACTTTTGACCTTTTGTTCAGAGATGGCAGTGACGCAGATGATTCTAGTGATTGTGTGGTGCTCTTCTACCACATGACATCACAAGGTGGAACAGAGTGTTTTCAGTTTGAGAGAAGCCTAAATATGCAGGTTTATGTGTTAAACTAATGTGAATGAAACAAAACACAATTTTGCATATGGAAACCGCATAATAATATAGATAAGAAAACAGCTTAATATGATTAATCACTAAAAACATAGGCTCTGCAGTAAAATATTTGACCAATTACTGAACATTGATTAACTCTGACCTTTTCTAACCCTCAACTAACCCTTAATTAACTTCAAAATTAGGAACACAATGTGCACACATCATTTTCACACAGTTACAGTACATTAGGATTAAAATCTTAATTTTAATTATAAAATGTGATTTATTTGATTTATTTATTTGTGCAGACATGAGGACTTGTTCCCGGGCGTGTACCTCTCCGATCGACGCATTTGCCAGGTTTGTGGGGACGACGCTTCTGGGTGTCACTATGGAGCGGTCACATGCGGCAGCTGCAAAGTCTTCTTCAAAAGGGCCGCTGCTGGTAAAAGGCTAACACACACTAACAGACACTAACACACAAACACTTTAACACACATGCGTGAACACACACGCTAACACACAGTAACGAGTCAGATGGGTTTCCATGCCTCTAGGGTCATTACGGTTATACACTGATCCAGTGTTTTCATTTCATCTGCCAATGCCTGATATCAACCGATACCATCGCACTGACTGAACGTTGCATGTATTTCCTTTATACAAAAATAAAGTAAGACAAAACTGATCCAGAAGTGTTATGTAGCTGAGGTAACCACACAACAGCTTTGTATAAATAAAAATCCAAATATTGTGAGACTTTCTGGGCCAACTATGACCAATAGTCTACATGATGTGTATATCCAACCAGGAGATCGTCTGAACCGATATTTGGAAGCCGATATCCAGCACATTTTTCTTCATCAGTGTCGATATCCAATACCAGTATCAGATCGGTGCATCCCTAATTACACTGTTTTACGTACAGTCATTTCCTGGAGACTGATCTTAACCTTTTTTTCGCTCAGATTGACCCATCTCAATTTTTTATTAAATTTTGCGTAGTTTTTGGAAAAATAAAATTACAGTAATTTCCGGACTATAAGCTGCACCTGAATATAAGCCGCAGGTGTCCACGTCTGCACAAACGTTTTCAAGTTCGCTCCGTCTGCTTTTATTGCCTCTGAAAGTGTTTGTCATCTTTTTGCATTGAGTCAGTTCGTCGCCGCCGTCGCCACCGTCGCCACCGTCGCGTCACTGATGCTTTGTCATCTTTTTGCATTGAGTCAGTTCGTCGCCGCCGTCGCCACCGTCGCCACCGTCGCGACTCACTGATGCAGAGTTTACAGCAGCAGCTCTACGTCCTTCTTCAGATCAGTCGCCTTTAAATTAAAAGCTGCACCATCTGCGTTTCTTGGTGTGTTTTCCATGAGGAGGGTTTGTGCATGAAGCGTAAAATAACTGTTCAAAACCCAATCAAACGAGCGTCTTCCTCTGCACATCCCCCGTCTCTCCCCGTCTCTACTGCACATGTCTCCTGCACAAAGAGATGCTGTCGGGTCTTGGATCTTGTCGGAATCTCGTAGGATTTCAGCAGATTTCAGACTCTCCCGGGGGCAGGTTATGGATCAGGTCTGAGTGGACGTTCGGCTACTGAAGTTTGAGACGTTTCTTCTCGTCGTTTACGCCTCAGCTGCATTTAACGCACACGGGTACGACGTGTCCCCTTCAGTAATGTTCATTTAGCATCATCATGTATTTTATCACACGGGGATAAACTGTTTAGCACTGACAGCATCACTAGCTAACGGTGTAACTTCATTTAACCCTAGATCCATGTGTTCACTGCACAGACAGCGCCGTTTTCCGCACTCGCTGCGCCCGCATCCGCTGTGTTGCCAAATAAATAATCCGTCCATACATTAGCTGCACCGAGTTATAAGCTGCAGGGTTCAAAGTGCCAGAAAAAAGTTGCGGCTTATAGTCCGGAAATTATGATAAAATGGTTCTAAATAATGAATTCATGAACATAAATGCTGTGGACATCTAAACCTTCACACAATTTAACACAAAAAAATGATGCATTACTTTAAAATCTGAACTCTGCTGCAAATCTCATGCTCTTTATGACTCATTGTAATTAAAAACCACAACAGTATCACTAATGATCAGACATGACGATTCACAATCTCTCCATCAGCTCAATAACTGCAGCTGTTCTAAAACATCAAAACTGAGAAAGTAGGTTACCTTATGCACTGTGCAAGCAAACGTGGAAACTAAAACACACAAACAAACTTATACACACAAGCAGTGGTTTCATGATTCTTGAAGACGTTACATTGACTTACACATCTGACTTTTCTTATATATGTGAATAACACAACTAGTTTATTTTAAATGAAGATAATCCTCACCTACCTTGTGCATAAAACAATTTCATGAAAAAACAAACAAACAAACACACAAACAGACATGACTACTTTCACCATAGTCACTACTTCCCTAACTTTATCTGATTTGAGCCTTTATCTACAAAAACTTCCTGTCGGTCTAATAATAAAGGATTTACGTCACAACGACCTGTTTTTTGTCCCCATAGGGAGGCGTTTTCACAAGATTGGAGTGTGTACAGATTTGTAATGTGATATGTGCCCACCCACACTAGGGCTGTCAAAACCAAACTATAAGTAATATTAAGTAAGGATTTGGTACTAATTGATACTATAACTTATTTTGTAATGATAAAATACACACATAAAACAATATGATCATTTAAATAGTTTCAGAGTCTGAAATCACATTATTATTTTGTGTTGAAAACTACTTTCGTCTGTGTAAAAATACTGTTTTAGCTGTGAGTGTTATTATCACTGTGATATTACTCCCTTTCCTTAGTATAAAAATCAAGTTCAAACATTTAGCACATAAAACAGAATTGCAATCTAAACACAAACATAGATGATAGTATCTAGGTGTTGATCCATAAAGTACATAGATAAGGTTAATTAGTTTACATTTATAGTGTAATACCACAACCAAGAGCACTTTTCATACAAAAAAATTCAACTCAAAGTGATTTATAGTAAAAACAATCCCACATGTCTGTTCTGACTGGGAATTTTTTTGAAAATTCTTCAAAAATGTCAATATATTTTTTGCCAGTATCATTCCAACACTGACATATATTTGTATTTTAAGACTATAGACTACTTCAGTTAATTAGTTAGTAGTTTATAGAATACAGTGCATCTTTTTTGACCGTGGTATTAAAAACCATATTCAGTATTGAGCCTTTTCCTTAATATTGAACTTTCAGCATTGTGTCAAGACCAACACATACACACAGTCAGTCAATATTACAGCTCTGGTCTAATTTATTACTCCCACTCGCCTTGCTGATGCACACAGGACACAGTGACCTAACATTAAGAGGACGGTGAGCTATTTGCCATCAGTAAACACCCACATTTGTTGCTAGGTCGGAGAAAATCCTGGGTACGGTTGCTGTTTTGGCTGCGTCGACAATGGCTGCAAAAAAACATTGAACGTTTAATGTTATTGCTTCATTTGGCGAGTGCACTACCCATAATGCAACTTAACTTGAATGTGTCGTGGTAATGTCAGGCCTCTGTCTGATACATTTACACTTTTAAGACACTTTTCCATTTTCTTATCAGAGCTGTTATTGAAAATCTATATCGCACAAATGAAACGATGCAGCTGTTTTGCTTCCTGTTTTTATAACTTATTTGTAAGAGACTTTGATCAAATGCATGTGTTACTTAACAAGTCCCAGTTGTTCATTTCAAACAGATTAACAATTAACATTTGAGACTTAAAATGATTTGTATGTATTTATTTAATCTTTATTTTACCAGGAGAAACATTAACAGCAAACTCAACTACATTTTCAATTCACTGGGCAATGAGCATGCACTGTATTTTATTCCAATTGAGCAAAAACATTATAGTCAAAATTTGGTTAAAGGTATATTATGTAACTTTTCTTCTGTCTTGTCACGTTATAGGTTTTTGCATTAAAAACATGTTCATTTGAATAAATACAAAATAAATACAGCCCCACTTAGTGTAAGCTTCAACATTTATAAAGTTATTTTTGCACTATTAAAAGGATAAGAAGGAGATAAAGCTTTGCCTGGGACATTCTACTGTATTGTATTAAACATATCTATCTCCATGGAAACCAGCAGGTCAAGCAGCTCTGTGGAGAGATACTGTTTTTTTAATTACATGCCTGTCAAATAAATGCCAGAGGAAATGAAGTTGAATAATGCCATTCTTCTTCTGTGAAACAAGTGAAGTGCCATAGTGCATCTTTAACTACAGCTTACACTTCTGATTCAGCATCAAGCAGCTTTAAATCACTGTCACTCTCACCTAATCTATGTTTAAACAAAGTTACTTTCATAAGCAAATAAAGCAGTATTTATATCACAAAAATAATGCCAGTGCAGTTCTTCTGGTTAATCCTGTTTTTTCCTTCCGTGAGTCTGAAGTATTATGCAGTAATACTACTTTAATACTGTGTGTGTAATTACAGGTAAACAAAACCACTTGTGTGCGAGCAGAAACGACTGCACCATCGACAAACTGCGGCGGAAAAACTGTGCCTCCTGTCGACTCAAGAGATGCTTCATGTCCGGAATGAGTCTGAAAGGTGAGGTAGTGAAGAAGAAGTGGTAAAAGTATTATAGTAATAGGACAGTGGTAGTAGTATTACATGTAATAGAAGTAGTAGTACAACAGGGAGTATAAAGAGTAAAGCAGAGAGTAAACCAACCACTCTAACATCTGTAAAATCACAAAATCAGGCCCTCACTGAAAATACTTTGACCATAAACTGTATAAAGAAGCGAACTAAAGGAATTCAGCTCCAGTCAAATGAAGCTCACTGAGGCCTGCCGCTGTAGGAGATCATTTAGAGTTTCATTTTAGGAACAGGAATCTATTTATGGACAAAATCCGACCTGTAATGTGGCCTATAGATTCCACCTTGAGATAAATGGGTTTAATCTCTACCGTGGAACATTCTAGACAAAGCAATAAAATCTCTATAAAGATAAGCAGTGGGCACTCCCGCCATTAGCAAAGTTACGCAGGGCACCGTCACGCTCTTAATGATATGAGGAAAACACAATATTAAAAAATAACTGTTTCTCGGCATATAGAGAAATCAAATTTTTAAAAAATCTACAAAACAAATTTAATACAATAAAAACCAAATAAATAAAACTGT
>KN499449.1:14202-30961 GCA_000787155.1 Scartelaos histophorus | reverse complement strand
GTGCTATATAAATAAAGTGGATAATTTCAGGTATATTTGTGATGAAGATACAACATTATAAATTAGATCAGAAAATAGCGTAATATGGACTCACTAATAAAAACATATAGTCACAAGTTGTGCGGTTGTGACTATATTCAAGACAAAAAGACCTCATTGTGTGTTATAGCAATTACACAGCAAATTTAGCTCACATAAACAGCTGCTACACTTGTTGAATACTGTCATAAAATCCAACCAAGGAAATGGACTGGTACATTAAACTTTGCAGGGACAGCACACATCCTGGACACACCCTGATTTAACCACTCACAAGTCAGACAGGGCACTAGATTACGCACAAATAGAAAAATACAACAACATTACACTATGTCCTTTCTACCCATGCAAAACCTTTGAAAATGTGTTGCTAGGGGTAGAGAGGGGCACTGTTTGAGATCTGAAATGTAAAAATATCACTACTGGGCAAGGATATAACAAAAACATATTTAAAAATGTGTTTTTGTGGTCACTTATCCCAGCAGGAAATCAAGAGAAGAGAAAAGGAATAAGATAGAGGAACAGGCCCGAGGCGTGTACCAAGTTCAGGCCACAAAGGTTTTTTAAGGTTATTGGCAAAAGATAAAGTTATACACCCCGAATTGGTAAAGAATACAAACTTTTACGTGGTCTTTTGGCAGCAGAGGTGGGTAAAGTGCCCAAAAATTGCACTCAAATAAGACTCATCTTAATTGTACAATTTCTTTAAGTAATAGTACAATTTCTTTAAGTAATAGTACAATTTCTTTAAGGTTAAGAGTAAATGTAAAGTACTACCCACCTCTGATTGGTAGTTTAAATCAAAGTTTAGTTTTGTAGATGCAACAATCATACTCTTCATTCATTCTTTCATTCATTCATATTAAATTACTATTGTTTCTGGTTGGGTCTGCCATTATCTCCACGCACAGGTAACTGAATTGCCTGGAATGTTTCACAGTGTGGCATTAAACATATCTATCCTACATTAATTCAGTTCTTTTTTTATTCTAACATTCCAGGCAACGCAATTACATCTCCATTGATGACAGAGCCTCCACCAGAACATTTTCTTAGTGCATTCACCTGTAACAGAGGGAAAGCTACTGTATATAGTGCTGCATTTAGGCGCGGGACTGACTGTATGATATTAATACACAACATGAGCAAGGCTAAAACACACAGCATTATAAATTCACTATGTGTCAAACATTTAGCATTTAGGTTAAGTCATTGCTTTACGATCCTGGGTGTGACTTCTGGGTCTGTTTTGTTCTTGGGTGGGCTATAGGATCACCATTGTAGCTCAAGATCTAGTGTTGGGCAGCTCGCTTGGTTGATGAATGGGTCAAATGCAGAAGAAGAAATGCAGATTTTTCCAAGAGTGACAAAAAGCCTGCAAAAAAAATATATAATAATAAAAAAATAACCTCAGAAAAGACTCAATATTTGACTTTTTATGCCACATTTACTTGCATTATGCAACTTTTTGGTTTGGTCTGTCACTTGTTGGTGGTTAGTGATGATGAGCTATTAGACAGTGTTAATGATAATGAGATAATTAGTCCATGGCATCAAATTGTTATGAAAAATCATAGATATTATTTACATTTTATATCAAAAAATCCCTCTACAGCATGACTTAGATTTCAGAATGGTCTCAGCCAACTTGGTGCCATGTAGTTTTAAAGATGTATAAGCTGCTTTTCATATACAGTAGATTGAAATCACTTCCACACTGAGACTCGCAGCAGGCCCATAATCCTGTAGGTGTTTTTATGTCCCTCCAGACAACATGGGCTCTATCAGTCTCTGTGTGCCACATTGTTAAGAGGTCTATGAAACAGCAGGCCCGTGTCGCACTCAGCCTCCTCCTGGCAATTACAATGTTATATTTCCTATTCATTGCAGGAAATCGACAAATCTGGCAACAAAGGGAACTGTGTTGAGGTAATATGCATAGAGACCCATGCCGTTATAAGGACAGCTGCAGAGGGAGCACTAAATCTGATACCGGCAAGCACAGGACCTGGTGTAAAATGCTCATAAAATGCTTCCTAAAGGGATTCAGTGTTAGCATGGAGGTGACAAGGAAACGTGACAAGAAACTATATACTGACAAAGCACAAGGGGATTTGCATTGTCATAAACTTAGCTTTACAACCGAAAAACAGCAAAAAGTGATTATTTTTTTTAAATCCGGATAAAAATGCGCCTATAGCCAATAATAAAGCTTAGAATAATAAAGTTTACAACAGTTCACACAATGTATTAATCCTGTGCTAATTGAAGGCTAAGAAGCTAAGGCTGCAGAGTGAGGGATTAAGGCACATAAGAAAGGCAGTAAACACCGGCAGCTGTTAAATGTTATTACTAAATATGCTCGCGGCTGCAACTTCTCCTTGTCAACGCACAATTACTACAAATTAATTTATTTTGTGCATATGGAGCCAGTGTGGCAACTTCAAAGGTGTAAAGCAATAACAGTCAGACGTTAGTGATTAATCATTATAATATAATAGATCCAGTCGTCATTTATGAAGTCTGAATTCAGATGTATCAATATCACCATGTGCAGGCTAATTAAGAAAGCAGGTTTTAGGTTGTTAATTCATTCATTATAATTTATGTGGAGTATACACATCCAGGAAGTGTGTTGGTTGTGTTTACAACCTTATTGGCAGTGGATACGTCCTGGCATCTATGCCTGTCCGTCCATGGGAGTGGATCTCTCCTTCACTGTGGTTCTCCTCGAGGTTTCTTGGTTTTTTCCCACTGTTATTTTTTTCGAGTTTTTCCTTGCCGAAGAAGGAGGGTCTAAGGACAGGAGATGCTGGGACAATTATCCATTTGCTGCTTGTTGTTGGACATTCTGTATTTTTTAATTATTAATTCATTATTAATTTTATTTTATTTTTTCTTATTCTGCTTCATTCTCTGACATCTTTGTTTGCTAATTTAACAATTTTGTGAAGCCCGCCGAGATAACTGTTGTTATGATTTTGGGCTATACAAAAATAAATTGAATTGAATTGTTGGTAATAATAGTCTAATATATGAAGTACATGAAGTATAACTTAAAGCAGAGCTCTTTAAAGGGCCCATATTATGCCATTTTCTGATCTATATTATAATGGTGTTTCCTTTTCACAAACATACCTGGAGTTGTATTTTGTATACTTCACAAATCTTTAACACAAGTTCCTCTCAATCAGAAAACACTCTGTTCCACCTTGTGATGTCATTGTTGGAGTACAGAAAGTATTTTACACTGCTTTTAAACTCCATATCCCTTCACTAGAATCATTTGGATAATTTCAGCTCTGGAACTGTCAAATCTCTACTGAATAAAAGGTAAAAAGTAGCTGTTAACTTGAAGCAGAGCATTTTGTGCTTTGGAGATGTAGACGGAATAATAATAAAGAGTTACGCAAACAGATGTGAATGAAGCAAAACACATCACTGGTGCAGGACGGTTACTTTTGGGAAGCCATAAATGTCCTGGGGTAGACTGACAGAAGTAAAAATACCAATATACTCCATTGTTCCACCATTAGTCACACACACGCACACACACAAACACACACATGTTCATACACACAAAAAAGTGCATTATTATTATAGAAAAAAACCAAGTATATTTTCTTTATCACTGGAAAGTTCATTGGTGACTCAAAACAACATAAAATCCCTAAGTTCATTACTAAAGGATTTTAACACTCAAAGCTTATTAGGTTTATGCGTCTGGGTCCCTGAGGCGAACAAAGGTGAGGCAGGTGAAGTGTCTGGCTCAAGGACAACACGAGCAGTCAGCAAGCTCAGGCCTAGGGATAGTTCTAATAGGCCATTTTCAACATGTAATAGGCCTCCGTACATAAAGGTCTATGAGAAAAAGTACTTTATAATATAATTTTGTAACAGAGATAGGCCAATATATCGGGCCACTTTTTAGCGAATTGGCCGTAAATCTCCAGCACAGGCCAAAATGTTGTTTTTGTTGGCCAGAAGAGCACACAAAAAGCTTTATTTGAAGACTTTAAAGATGCACTATGTAACTTTTTGGTTGGTAGTCCACCACCTGCTTGTTTCTATGGACAAGTCATTGCTCTGTCTAGAATGTTCCAAAGTATGATTTTAAACAGCTCTACTTTACATTTATTCAATTACAGATGGTTTATAGCTAATTTAATTTACAAAAAACTCACTCACAGCCGCTTTTTACCACAAGCCTTCAAGAGGGAGGCACATTTTGAGCAGTTATATCGAGTATTTGCATTGAAGGTGCATTGTGTGTCTGGAGATGTTATTCCTTTGTCTGGAATGTTTCGCCTTCCTACAGATCTGACCTGTACTTTGGTCTGGGTTGGTCTCCGTGATGATAGAAAGATTTAATACTACAACAGATCTGACCTGTACTTTGGTCTGGGTTGGTCTCCGTGACGATAGAAAGATTTAATACTACACTGTGAAACATTCCAGACAAAGCGGTCTCCATGGAGAAAACCATTTGACAGGCCCTGCACCAGAAAAGTTACATAATGCACCTTTAATATAAATAGTTTACTGCTCAAAATGTGCCTCCCTCTTGAAGGCTTGTGGTAAAAAGCGGCTGTAAGTGAGTTTTTTGTAAATTAAATTAGCTATAAACCATCTGTAATTGAATAAATGTAAAGTAGAGCTGTTTAAAATCATACTTTGGAAGTGAGTTTGTTGTAAAATAAAACTAAAATTACATCAGTTGTTCTTGATTCTGAGCAACATCGACATTGGCCATGAAAAAGCCCATATTAGTCGAGCTCTTTTTTGAAAATAAAAGTAAAATAGTGGTAAGTTTTGCTGTCTTCATAAAGCCTATCGTCACCTTCCTAAAATAATCGCCTAAGTCCCTTTTTGCCTAAATTTACTTTGCCATAATTTAGGCCATAATTTTAATTTTGGGGGGAGTTTTTTGTGTTTCCTGAAAAACCTGAAAAAATGACTTATGAGATTATTTTAGGAAAGTGTCGCTATGCTAATAAAAAATTTTCTAGAGCCCATTAATTAAAGGTGCACTGTGTAACTTTTCTGGAGAGGGTCCGTCTCCATGGAGATGCAAATGCTTTGATTTAAATTGTCCATAGTATGATATTAAACTAATGTGTCTTGCATTTATTCAACTACAGGTGCAAAAAAAAAATCCTGTCCTCACATCTAACCTGTAATTTGACTTTTAATTCTCCATGGTGATGCATAAGTTTACTGTGGAACATTTTAGGCGCATCTCCTGCAGAAGAGGCACCTTTAAGTCTCCAACCAGCTCAGTCTGCGTCCTGCGTCAAAAACATGTCATATCATATTGAGGTGTGTGTTTTGTGCAGGTTGTTTAATTGATATTTGTTGCTATTTTCAGTCGTTAGTCTAATGGAGCACACATTCCCAGCATGACCTCACTGTCTCTGCTTTAAGCCTGTCTGAATGAGCAGGGCTAAAAGCAGGGCTGCTAAATACACCGTAAAACCAGGAGTAAAACAGAGTTAAGTTTGGCGTGTCTCGTTCCATGGTTTCCCCCAGCGCTGCAGACGAGGAACAGAACAAAAACAGCGTAAGCCAATTATCCAGATGGGAGAATTCATTAACCACAAGCGCACTGTGGTCGTGTACAGTTGTGGAGCGGGTTGGGCCCTTAAAAACTCCCTCACATTGCTACATTAAAACTGACAAAAACCTTAAACTTTATACAATTTCTTACTTCTTACATTTGCAATAATGTCTTACGGTATTGCAGCATATATTTGTGTTAATCTTGCGCTGCAGAAATGATAAATCAACTCTTTAAAGCTTGAGAGTGAGAGAAGCGCAAATGGACGCGCACCGCTATCTGATGTCACAGCGCCACCCCCCGGCCACTGTGAGAATAAGCATTGGATTAAAAACTTTGGACATGGCGCCATCTACTGGAAAGTATGAGACATGTCGTGGGCATTTTATGGACTCTATAAGCACATAGCAGTTTTTTGAATCTTTACATTCAAGTTTATTTCTTAATTTGGTTATTTTAAGACTGACACCACATTCTAGCTTAGAGTTTGTTCTTGTATGTCCTGATTATTATTTTAGCACATTTATCTTCAATTCTCCAAATGCATCTGGATTGTATTTTGGTGCACAAAACATTTCAGATTCAAGTTATATATAGGAAACTCGCATGATTGCAGGAGACTTAGATATGCTTAGAAAGGACTTTAAATTTAACTAAAAATGTAGCTCTTCTTGCTTTTTCCAATATCAAACATAACAATAGTGAAGTTTGTGGGTGCACGTGCCATTACGCTCATACCTATATACAGAATTAAAGCAATTCAATCTGAAATATGAGACTGATCAAGCTAAGCCAAGTCAAGTAAAATGTATTTATAAAGCACATTTAAAAACAAAAAGGTAATACAAAGTGCAATCGTTTGACTAAACATACAAAAACACAATAAAACAATAAAATGCAAATGTCCGACTCAGCTTGTGCTTAAAGACTGATACAAGGAGTCTGCAATGTCCCAATATAGAGCTGTTCTGTAATTGTCTAAAAATACTTTGCGTAAGTTTTGAAGGGTTCTTTGAGTTCAGCATCTTCCCAAACGCAAGACTTGGAGCTCAGTGTGGAGTATGTAAGACACCAAGAGAAAACAACATTAGACAAAGTGAAGCACGCTGCAGACAACAACCAGAGACTGTCAAACACATTTAGGATGAGTGAGTTTGTGTAAGAGAGAGGAGAGAGAGGACATAGTGAGGAGAGGAGGGGTGATTAGAGCATTGCATAACCTGCAGAGGAGGCAGGGCCCATGTGGTTTCATGTACATCTCCCACACTGTGAAGCTGTGGGACTCACTTCTGAATGGACCTCACGTCTGCTGATCAGCTTCATTGATACTGTTTATTACACATCTGTGAAATATTTTCCGTAATCTTAACAGACTGTATCATGTGGTGAAGGTTCAGTTACAAAATGTGTGTTTGGTATGTGAGAACATTTGGAAATACAACATTATTCAAGCTAAAGAAAAGCATGCATGTATTACAAGTATATACGTTTGACTTTTACTTCACTACATTTGAAACTTTCTACTCCATTACATTTTTGAACAGGAAAAGGACTGAAAAGTAAAATTCTTTTTTATTATAGTTTGAGACCTGCTGAAAAGGCTGCAAGTTTATTTTGATCACATTAATTGTTTAAGCAAACAAAAATATACTGTTAAAAACTACTAGAACGAATGACAGAATCAGCTGTTTCTATTGAACAAAATCCACCACAAATCTTTTACATTTACTACATTTGAAGCTTTATTGGATCTCAAAATATGCACAAAATACTTCTTACTCTTTAAGGCAGTTTTTAAACAAGTTAATGTCATATTTTTACTTTAATAATAGATTTTTTTTTTCATGTGATACTTTTACTTGAGTATTTCTTGCTCCAGTATCTGTACTTTAACTTATGTAACAAAATTGAATACTTCCTCCACAAATGGTTAAATGCCAATTACTCTGTTGATCAAAATAAGTAAAAAGTAGACTACTTCATTAACATTAAACATAGGCCAGCATCAACCATTCACCATTTAACTGTTTAACTGTTTTGTGAAGAAAAAATACATTAGTTACTAATGAAAAGTATTAGCAGTATTTGTGTACTCCTGCTTCTATGATGCTATTTTGAGAACGATTGTCCATTCAAAAGATTTTATATTTATTTTTAATTGTTAATTGCTGTGACTACAGTGCTAGTTTTTCATCATATTGAAACCCATGGACATAAGAAGAAATTGAGTACTCTGGAGTACTCTGGAGTACTCTGGAGTACTCTTGAGTAGTACTCTGGATTACTCTGGATTACTCTTGAGTACTCTGGAGTACTCTGGATTACTCTGGATTACTCTGGAGTACTCTGGAGTACTCTGGAGTACTCTGGAGTACTCTGGAGTACTCTGTCACCGTGGAAACACTCCTATACTTAAAAATTCCACTGATTTTTCTGTTGGGTGAAATCTCCATGGAGATGTCCATCAGTCTGGTGTGAGGAGAGTCATTAAACAGCAGCATAAACACTGCACAGAGCAGGGCCTCTCTGTAAAGCATACAGCAGTTTGTCCAACTTTTGTCTTTGCAGTACATTCAAATATAAGTTAACTGCGTTTTACCTTTTGTTCAAAAGAGACTGGCAATTTCAGGGCTGAAAATGAATGATTCTAGTGAAGGTGTATGGAGTATACTTCATATTACTTTCCTGAATATCCCCATGATATCACATTGTGGAACAAAGTGTTTCCTATTTATCTTCATCTACTTTATCAAAATATAAATTCAGTCCCTCTGTTATGTTATGTATTATAGTGAGTTTTCCTATATTAAGTTACAATAATGGGCTTAAAAACAAACATACAAACATATTGATTTTTTTGGACATTGAGTAGCTAACATTTTACACCTGTTTGTCTTACTAGAAGAAACACCAAGCCAACACTGTAAAAATACTGAAAGCATAATTTACATAGACATGCCAATAATTTTTGGGTTTGGGTCCCCCACCTGCTCATCTCCATGGAGCAGTTATTGCTTTGCCTTGATTGTTATACAGTATGGAAATAAACACGGTTATCACAATGGACTGGTCAGATCTATGGAGAAGCAAGCCTGCACATAGTAAGGATTTTTTTTTTTTTTTTCTGAGGTATTTTTGAGCTATAAAACAACTATAATTGAATGCAATGCAGATACGTTTAATGCTGTACTGTGGAACATTCCATGCAAAGAAATAACATCTCCATGGCCTTCCATCTTAGAAGTTACATAATGGACATTGAAATAAAATAATCTGGCATATTCTAGCTGAGGTATTCATAAATTGTGTTTGAAGAGCATCCATGCACCTCGGCCAATGTCCCCATGAGGACACAACAGGTCGCTCTCTCTCTCTAAGCACTCATCATGGTAACACTTAAAGCTCTGAATAACTTTCCAGGAACTGTCCCATTGACATTTTACTGGCAGTATGCTAATACTAACGCCAGGTTTACAAAGTAGATCAGAGCAGCTACAAGTTCACAATTCAGGATAGCAATAGACTGCAGTTTCCATGGAAGAGTAAAATTTGAGTCCAAATTTAATCACCAAATTATATTGTTACTGGGGAAATTATGACGCCATGCTTGGGTTATTCCAAGAAATGTGTTTGATATTAAGCGGTCCATGATGTCGGACAAGATTACAATATGTTCAGTGGTAACATATAATAAATAAAATAAAATACAAATAAAATTAGTCAAATACTTTAGTATTAGAGTTTTTGATCAATTACTCATCATTTACACTGATTGTTCCAATTAAGTAATTTACAAACATTGCACAACATTCTAGTCCTGTAGCTGAGGTAGTCTACATGTGCAGGTGGTGCCCCAGGTGCTGCACTGTGGTTAGATACATGGGCAATGAAGTGTACCTTAAAACATTCTCTATTTTTTTATTTTTTATGTTATAATGTAGTTTCATCATCACAAACCTTCCAAGAGGGTTGTTTAGTTTTTCTTTCACACATGCTTAACTCACAAAACCTGCATATTTAGCCTGAGTTCTCCTCTCAAACAGAAAACACTCTCATCTTGTGATGTCATGTGGTAATACAGGAAGTGCTCCACTGTGTTTTTAAAATCCACACCCCTTCACATGAACTATTTGGATCATGTCAGCCCTGTAATTGCCAATCTCTAGGTAAACGGTAGCTGGTAACTTGAAAACTACTGCTTCATGACATCATAAAGTGGAACAGAGAGTTTTAACCCTTGGAGTTGTAAACAGATTAGGACAAAACAGGATTACTCAGGCAGGTGTGAATAAAACAAAACACAATTCCAGGTATATTTTTGATGAGGTAACAGCATTACATGGCTAGCATGGCTAAAAGATCACAAGAATCAATTTTGAGAAATATAGGACCTCTGAAGTTGGTCTATGTAACATTTGCGGTTGGGGGTTTGCTGCACACTTGTCACCATTGAGTTTGATAGCCCCATTGTACATCCATTCAGTTGCAGATTTTTTTATTGCTGAAAATATACTAAAAAAAAACATGCATTACTGTGAACAGGGTCGGTTATCTCAAGGTCTCTCCTAAAACTGCCCCTCTTGTCTCCATGAAGATATATCAGATTAATGCCATAGTGAGGAACAGTCCAGGCAAAGCAATGGCAGGCAGAGGGTGGACCCATAGTGCACCTTTAACCCAACCTTATTCAGTCTTAATTTGCCATAAATGTTTCAGTGCGGTACAATTGCATTACAGAGTGTACTGTTCTATTACGTGAAATCCAGTATATGGAGAACAGGACCATAAAGCACTGGTGAGTTTTAGGATGACCTCCAGACGATCTGTCACTGAAGGGGGATATGAGCTGTAAATCTGAGCTCATTATTGTAACAGAGAAACTCACTGGTCTCTTGTAAAAAATAAACTGCAACTTGAGCCATAAAAATAAAAAGGTGAATACAACATTTCTCAGGGATATTTCATAACTGCATTTGGTAGTTTTTATTGTTTTTATTTCACACGTGTGCCCAAGAATAGAGACAGGATATGCATGTTTACGTGAAGCAATAAAATAAAATAAAGCAGTATGCCTTTGCCAACGCTGCAACAGATGACAATTATAATACTTTTTAAAGGTGCATTGTCTAACTTTTTTGTAGGAGGTTCATCACCTGCTTGTTTCAATGGATATGTTCCATTTATGAAATTATAGGTGGTTTTATAGCTCAAAAATGCCTCAAAAAACAAGCATTCTAACTGTAAGTGGGGCTGAAATCTCTAAGCACAGATCTGACCTGAAACATAAGATGAAGCAATAACATCTCCATGGAGAAAAGCATTTGACGGACCCTCCACCAGAAAAGTTACACAATGCACCTTTAAGCTACAAAAGTGCACTACATTATATGCATTGAAGGCATGTATTCATTAGAATAATATGAAGGCATAACATACTGACATAATGTTATTTATACATTATTTTAATTGCCATTTGAAAGTGGTCAAGTGGTTCACAATTAACATTTTAGTGCACAAAAATATATTAAACATTTAAACACAATAATGTTGAGGTAAAAAAAAAAAGCCCAAATTAAAAATAAAATAATTAACATGTTAAACAACCTTTTCCTTCATAATAACAATTGAAATTTTCTAGACAAGTTAGCAATATTTTTTCTCATCACAAACCTGACAATTATAGCTGTTGAAATGTTTATTATTATATAAATTATTATTGGAACTTCATTCAAAAATCACTTGTAAGGCAACATCCAACAGCAAAAAATGTAATGCTCTTATTAAGACACAAGTTTAGTTTGACCCAGTGGAAATCAACATACTGCAACAGATAATTTTAAAAGTGCAAAAGAGTAACAATAACATGAAGTAAAAGAGGAATTACATAAACTTCACTAAAATGTAAACAAAAGACAAGCTTATGATTTTGCCCACATGACAACAAACACCCTTCAATGCCGGGAAATAAGGAATGTAAAGGTAGTGGTGCACTTTAATGTAAAGTTAGTGCTAGGTAGTATTAGTACGCTCCGCAGGGACGGGAGTGAAGACGTAGCTCTGGTTACAGTCAGATGTAAACTTCTGTTGCTTTGAAACATGTTAGCACACATTAGCCTAGCAGGTGGCACATTTGTTGATTACTAAAATGAACCTTTAAAGCAACAGAGCGGAACTTTCTGAAGGTTAATACAGTTTTTAATATTTTGGGGGCGATATGTAGGGCCAATTTTGATTATTTTTCTCAAATTATTACATTTAAATTTACAACAACCTCACCCACAGCCCCAGAAAAAATGCTGTGTAGTCTCACTTTGTGCGGTTATGTCTTTGTTGTAAGTATTAAAATCAAGTTTATTTATAAAGTAAATTTAAGGCCAATAGCAGATATGGTTAAAAAAAAAAAATGTCAATTTGTCAAGAATTCATATAAAATCAAATTCTAAGCAATATTATGCTATTTAAAATGTGCACTGAACAAACTGGCTTTAAGACGCAGCATAAGAAAAGATTATAATGGCACATTATCACTTCATTTTAATGATGACAAAAGTGGAACATATTGGTAGATTGTGCGTGTTATGGCATTTAAATGGCTTTTTTACACATTAACCCTAATACTTCATATAGAAATTATATAAAGCTATTCTAACAGTATAGATATTATTAGTGCAGATATGTAGAGAAAGGATAAACCATATTTTCCTTACTTCACAGTAGATATTAAAGACTACATAAATAAATACAAGAGATTTCTAATGGAGACAATCCTTTAGATAGGCTTGGATTAGGGAATTATGGATCTTGTAATAGATCATGAGCAGCTTGTACTGAATTGGGAGATTGTGAGTTTTTGGCAAAGAAAAGAAAAAGAGCATTATCCCTATGGCGATGTGCAGGTATTTTGTAAAGAGCGGAAACAAATGTTGAGCCCATAGATTTACGCAACAGGTGTGTAGACTCAGAAAGGACCATCTGAAGTTAGTTGCTACAGTTTAATAAATAGGAAGTGGCCCGAGAGGATGTGGTGCACGTTTACGGAGGAGAGGACATCAAACACAAAACAGGCCTGCCATGTAATCAAAGCTGCGGTAGATTTGTGTGTTCAAATTGGAGTCAGATTTGAAAACGGGGCAGATCTGCACACACCGAATACACTCACCCACATTCTTAAAGAGAGGCTGAATAAGTTAAACAAGGCTGATCCTCTGTTTAGGCCTGGATTTTGTCTGGGACTTTAGACAGACTCTGCAGAAGGCTTCTTTGAAAATCCCCCTCAGATATTTCAGGAACAAGGTACTCCAGCAGCAGGTCAAATATACAGTAAACCAGGTGTCTATAAGCAGAAATATTAGAAGTTATGGTAAATCTCACTAATGCCTAAATATCACACTTGAATGATCTGTACTTCTACATACAATACAAGAGCATGTAATAATAATACTACTAATAATAATAATAATGGCACCTGTTAATATACGGGTCCTGTAGAGAGTCTAGTGCATTTTGCCAGCTGAGTTTGTACTTGTCCGATCCCAACATATCCGAAATCAGATCTGCAAACAGACAAACAGACAGTTTAATTTAGTTGCATACACAAAGTTGCGGCAAAACTGACATCTGTGAGCTTTTAGCCATGTTATAATGCTGTTACCTCCTTCATTCACACATGTTTGCGTAACCCTTTATTATTAGTCTATCTATTTTTCCAAAATTCAAAATGCTGCTTCACCTTGTGCTGTGTTGACATGTACTGGTAGTGTTAACACCAACCCTTCACCTTTAGTTCAGAAGAGATCTGCAATTCCAGGCCTGAAATCATCCAAATGATTCTAGTGAAGCCATATGGAGTTTAAAAAGTGGAGTACTTCTTGTATTACCAGATGACATCAGGAGGAACAGAACGTTTTCTGTTATGTAGGATTTGTGTGTTAAATGTGTGAATGAAACAAACCACAACTCCAGGTATATTTTTGATGAGGAAACAACATTACAACATAGATCAGAAAATAGCCTAATATGGGCACTTTAAGTGAAGCATTCATCTAAAAATAAGAGGGGATTGAAATCATGCATCCTGCAGGGCTTTTCATACAATCGGACCTGGTAGAAGTTGCATAAGACTCTGCAGTGCTTCCTCCTTAGTGTTGTCTTTCTGCTGCTGAGTGCGGACCACCTCTGGAGCAGTGGGCAGCGTTCCCCCAGGCCACACTGCCTCCTGTATGACCTGTAGATACACGGTCCAGTACCTGGTGCACAACAGGTTAGCCACACTCACGTCCAGAAACCTGCAACACAAACAGGAAGGTATTTAACAGTTAGCTTGAGTTAGAAGAGTCCCTGGAGCATAGAAGAATAGGCATAAAGCATTTTATTCTGGCATTCTATTCTAAAGTATGGAGGAACATTACATTTGAACGGGGATAAGACATTTGATAGATATCTTATTCATATTATTCTTTTGGCTTCACTTACCCATATTTTATTTTATTTTAACTTTATGTAAACAGAATATTCCAGCTGAGATAACGAATCAGTTTGACCTGCATCTTGCATTTACAAATGAAAAAAGTATCTATATTTCTAAATGAACAGCTACAGTTATATGAAGCAATGCGTAAAGTAATTGTGAAAGCAAGAAAAAACACATGATATTATATTCTGTAGTGTTTTATAATGTAATAATATAATGTGTCATAATGGCCAGCACATGTTAAGTGTTACTTCATACATTAACAACTCCTAGTTCAAGGTGGAGTGATCCTGGCAAAGGTTAGTTAACCTCCTGACCTTAAAATCCCTCAAAGTGACAGTTATTTAAATGTGTTGTGACCCCATCATCATGGCTGACCTGCCCAACACCAAATGATCCTTGGCCAACCTCTCCCTCCATACATTCCCATGCGGATTTGAAATCATGTGCATTCTAGAGGCACTTTCCGTGATTTTTTTTTAAGATCACAGTTGGATTATGGGTCATGTGAAGAGGTCATTCACTGGCAGTGTGCAGCTCAGTGACTTTGACCCTTTTGTTGTGACGTGACCCTTTTCACACCAAGATGCCCAGAGGGGTGGAAACATCGCCCGCCGCCTCCCAGAATGGACAGGATAGTTATTTAAAATCTGCAAAAGCTAAAAATGACATCTCAATGTAACTCAAGCATGTCAGCATTGTATGGGTCAGACATGTGAAACTGTAGGGGAGGCTATAGGAAGGCTGCAGGGTCTACGTGACAAACAGCAGCACACACAGGGACCGGGCATTCTCCATTTATAGTCTTCACAAACATAAATTCTGCAATGTTTCCAGCTGAGACAGATCTGTGTAACACCATGCATATGCTCTTATACAACCCCAAGGTAAAGCTCAAAGTATGAGGGACATGTTATGCTGCTTTCACTGACTTGTGGCCCCTAATAAAGTTATTTCATTTGTGCTGTATGCAGAGGTCTGGATATGCCAGCTTCCATTTATAGTTTCCACTCTGTTTTCTTGCTTTATCTCATAGGAAAGCATAGAAGAAGCCAAACACTCCAGGTTATTCTATACTACAAGTGGAGGGTGGGACCAAGTACGGGACAGTACATTGTGAACTTGCAGGAACATCATATTTTTTCTATAAAACATGCGTAGTATGTAATGTTTAAATAAATAGGTTTGAGACAGATAAAACCACAAATGTTTCAAAAGTGGATTTTTCAGTCAACTTAAGCTGCCAACTGACTATAAATATATCATTTATTGAAAAAGTCCAGGACAAACAGTACAAATCTTCTTGTTTATGTGGTTTCTTCCAGCACAATTACTATCTGATACAAGCAAATTACTGTCCAAAGAAGAAGTAAAAAAAAAAAAAAGTAATGTGAACAAGCTATCCATTCTTATTACTACTGCTACTACTACTGTGAGGAGGCAAATAGGGACTGTACTTTTTTCATAGCTATTGATCATAAATAATTTTTAGACAGGATGTTTTGTTTTCTGCAGAGGAAACTGAGAGAGTTGCTCAATCAAGGACTTGTTGATAGTTTTTGTTTCTGTCCCCCTGATGAAAGCCAGTAGGCTGAAATTATATTTTAAATTTAAAAGAGAGTGCCTTGGTTTTTTTATAATAATTTTTTTGTACATTGATGGTCACTTGACCAAACTATATTTTGTTTGCTTTTCATCAGTGCCTGGTGGTCTATGCAATGTTCCTCACGACCTTTCATACAGTAATATTATAAACCAGCTTAAGGACTGGCGATACTTCGGCACCAGTATCGGTGACAGCTGATATGATACCAATGATTCAATATCATATCGGACAATATTCAATACCAATATTTTTCATGCTGCCAGTCTGTGAGTCTCTGCCCTTTTAGAACAGACGAATGAGTCAAAATGGAAAGAAAAAGGCATTATTTTTTTTACACATGCACGTAACTAATAATTCTGCATCCCAGTAAAATACATCCTGCTAAAAGCAAAATGTTTATTTTTAATTGTTACTTTAACCTAATATAAATTAGTGGGCCTTAGTGGGTATGGATTTTAAAAGCAAAATATTAATATCAGCATTTATCGGTTATCGGCCACAGCAATAAGCCAAATATTGGATTGGAACTGGCTCAAAAAAATCCATATCAGCCCATCTCTAAACCAGGCACAGGTAAAAGAGAATAAATTTACACAAATGTAACATCTCAGGAGTATCCCAATAGTATTTTTATAATCTACCCACTTAAATCTAACCATTAAAGTTATAATTATCATTGACATTTGGCGTAATTGTTCGAGCTACATCTCTCCTCAGACACAAGTATACTTTGGTCCCTCCTGCGATAAACTCAGCAGGTGCACAACGAAGTTTATTACCCTTTGGCTTGTACCAGGCATAGACAAGCTCCATAAATTACTGAGAACTTTCCTCTGTCCCACAAACTGAACTCGGCGTTCACAGCCAGACGCACAATAACCCAATGACATTATGAAGGCTAATTTACAGTTGGGGATATAGGATTTCACTGTTAATGCTTTTAAACTGGGGTCAGTGTGAGAGAGCTGGGTGGTCAAACAGTACAGTATGTCCAAGGCTGTTTTGAGGACTCCATAAAAATGTGAAGGGGACTTGACAAGAGTTGATTATAAATAAACACAGGACATTAAGGTACACTTCATTGTCC
>KN499449.1:0-14167 GCA_000787155.1 Scartelaos histophorus | reverse complement strand
AAATTTGTTTTCTGCATTTTATCCATCGTTCAATTCCGCTGAGAAACCTGTCAAGAGCAACCCAAACAAAACCATACAAAACCATACTGTGAAACATTCCAGATAAAGCAATAACATCTCCATCGTGAAACCATTTGGTGGAACCTCTGCCACAATGCTCTTTTAACCTTGCACATCATGATGACTTCTTGCGATATTTGAATTCACAAATTAACAAGAATCCATCTTGGCGTGCGACAGATGTACTTCAACCTATTTTAGCGTCAATATTGTTTGTGAAAAACATTGTGAAGATGTCTATTTGTGCGCAGGGAGAATAGATGTACTTTTCTCTCAACTGGATGTAACAAAAGTTGGATTTTTGGGCTTGTTCCATTGTTATGAATGTTTTGATCAGATTCACATTCATCCAGTCACCAAGAGCCATTCCAGACTGATAATGTGTACAATTTATTTCAGACTGAAATACATATCAGTCTGGAATGAACCAGGTTAAATGTACATATTCAACAGTTACAAAAGTAACCCTCCAGCTATGTGTACTCTGAACAATGATGTTACCCCAACATCTGGAGAAGGGCTAAATTATAACCACCCACTGCTCCTGAAAGTTTGCCTCATCAGCAATAAAGGGATGGGTCCAACGCAGACCGAGGCCCAGTGTAACTTTACCAATCTGCACTAGATCTGGACTAGGGATAGATCACTGAAGATTTCTTTGCTGAATTTAAGGCTCAGTTTTAATGCCCTATGATGATTAATGATCTTCAATATTGTACATACAGTCGCTTTGCCAGAGCAGAAAACAAATGGCTGATGCCTAATGTACTGAATTTATTGAAAACCACAAAGGAGTTGTTTATTGCACCATGTCAGCTCCTCTGTGTCGTTTTATATTAGTCCCCTTGGCAGACAGCACTGTACTGACATAGCTACAAAAATAAATAAATTCATTAGCCCCATAATTTCCCTGCTAAAACATGACTGGTGTAATTAAGAGCTGGAGTGGAAAAAGTGACAGTGTGAAGAATCAGGAGCCATAGAAACCTTGGACTGAGACGGGTATTGTGTGAGTTGGCAGAGGCTGACGGAGGAGCAACTGGCCATGCATTAACTTTATATAAATTAAAAAAGCATGTAATGATACCTATAGTCAAACATTTATTTAAACATCTTGACAGGATTGGACTTGACTGAAGGTTAGTATATTGTTTTGTACCCAGTGTTTTTTAATGTAATACAATTAAAAATAAATAAAATAAATGAACATGGACTTTTGGATAATAGCATACGCATAAAATGTAACAGCATGATTACTGCATATTATTATTGTGCCTGGCTAATACTGATACCTTCCGTGAAGTCATCAACATTCTCTGGGGACGTGATGCAAACTGTAGGTATGCACCGTCTTTGTTTGTTAGACTTTAATCTGAGCTTTATTTTAACACAGCCTGACATTATAGAACTGACTTTGTTAGAATTGCAACAGGAGAGCTGATTTGTGCTGTTAAACAAGTCCCTCTCAAATTACATTATAGTCACAAGCTTGCTGGTATTACCCAACTTTTTTCAGTTAGTCAATCTCATCTTTTTATTAGAAATCAAACACATTGTTGTTGTTTTATTGTTTGTTTGTTTGTTTGTTTTTTAGACAATTCTAAAACTTTTTTGGGAGTGTGGCATTGTGTCTCCATGGTAACCAGTGAGACACATACATGTAGAATACCCCCAACGTGACGTCAAGTATCAATTCTTGCATGATTTGATTGGACTACTACGGCTGGTGCTACATCCTCACTGCAAGAAGGTCCTGGGTTCAACTCTGGGAGAACATGGGACCTCTCTGGATGGAGTTGTTGAAAAATATGGCATAAGACATGTTCTCATATTTCCCCTCATATCGATCAATCATAACTTCTAAAAATGTTTTCTTATTAAAAAGTACGAAAAACATTTTCAATATTGATTTAATGTGTGAGAATTTTAGTTTGGACAGTGGATATAAACACAGAAAATTCCAATTTATTTCTCCAAGTCTGAACTATGCTCCAAACCAAAT
Organism: Scartelaos histophorus; assembly: GCA_000787155.1. Taxonomy (NCBI): domain Eukaryota; kingdom Metazoa; phylum Chordata; class Actinopteri; order Gobiiformes; family Gobiidae; genus Scartelaos; species Scartelaos histophorus. Next base: position 12,105 of record KN499449.1, on the reverse strand, counting down.
GTTGTTACTATGAATTGGCTGCAAACCTCTTGATTAAAAAGTCCCAAGAACATCATCGACAACTTTAAACTACTGAATGTTGATTTGATTAGAGTATGATTAGATGCACAGCCTTTAGCCAAACACACAACAAACCACAACACACACTTTGTTTGTCCAGTGCTGCCATGAAGACACTTATGTATTACATTCAACATCTGTCAGTGTTTTTCTCCACTTCCATTAGAAACAGCAAAATGTGAACATGCATAATAACAGTGTATTGTATGTATGTAAAATTGCAGGCCTAGGCAATTTACACAACCCTTTATTATTCCAACTTTCTATTTTTGGCCTCGTAATGTGTCTCATGTAATTTCCAACCATTTTTCTTGGGTCAGTAACAATGGATATAGGAGGAAAATTACACTGGGCCTCTGAGTTGGACCAAGATCTGTAACAGACTTTAGTTATTATTCCAACTGTGAAAATGCCAATAAAAAAATGAATACAAACCACTCAAAAAACAAACAAACAAACAAAAACATTACGTAATGACTTTAGTATTACGTAATAACGTAATAAATATTAGAGATGCACCAATACCACACGTTTTGATAAGGAAAATATAGTCACAATTTTAAACTAGTTTTAAGTTTTTGCTGATACCTGATGTTTTTTTTCATATAGAAACAAAAACAGATCCAAAATAGTAATCATTTGTGTGCCGAACTGGTGGCTAAAATGTGAGCTCATGTTAAAAACTAGTGCCTTGTCAAATGGAACAATGTATGTACCAGAAGAGCATCTGTCACATGAGCAAAGTTAAATGTGCAAGGATGAGGGGAATTGATGTAAAACTTCTGCAATCAAGTCAGTTTTGATCTGCTTTGTTTGTAGAATACCAGATCTCTTTCTCTATTTGGAGACCAATTGTGCAAGTTTACATAAAATCCACAACAGGGAAAGTCAAAGCAGGTGACTAAACATATAAAAATCATAATCACATGTTTGGCTATAACCCTGGGAACATGCACATGCAGGTGTTCATTTTAAAACTTTTTCACTTTGACATAATTTGTCCCCTGAAACTAACCCATCCTTCAATACAACAGGGCAACCTGCCAGGAGCAGTGGGCACCCGGGGACCATCTCCAGATCTTTAGCTAAACTGAGGACTACTTTAGCTGGACTTTATTTACCTATTGTGCACCATTTGAGTATAACTAGTAACAAATTAACTTAAAATGTAAATTACATCCCTGGCTTTGACCAAATCTGATCAGACTTCTTATAAAAAGAGTGGTGTTTCAAAAAAAGTGTGATATAACCACCAAACTGTATCCATTAGGCCTAAGTGTTTACTCTGGTTTCTATTAAGAGGTTCCTCTGTCAGTGAACTCTGTTAGAGCAGACTCTTCCTGAGAGAACAAATGAAGAAGAACACAATATTTACATCTCCACACATGAGACAGTTTATCTGGGGCCTGTTTGTGATAAGCAGGACTGGCCTGCTCTGTACAAGTAAAACATGCTTTTAATACTGATTTCATGATTAGTAATTATGAAGTTTAGGCAATAGATTAAAAAAAAAAAAAATTACTTGTGAACTATGCTCCAAACAAAATGATTTTACTGAGGGCTGTCTATAAAGTTCTTGATTAAAAAGCCCCAAGAACATCATTGACAACTTTAAAATACTGAATGTTGATTTGATTACAGTTTGATTAGATGCACAGCCCTTAGCCAAACACACAACAAACCACAACACATACTTTGTTATATTCAACATCTGTCAGTGTTTTTCTCCACTTCTATTAGACCCTAATACCAAAATCTAAACATGTCCAGTAATGTATTGCATAAGTAAGATTGCAGCCCCATGCAATTTGGTTACATGTTTTATTATTCTAACTTCCTATTTCACCTTATAATACATGTAACTCCCACTTTTTCAGCGTCAGTAACAGTGGCTATAGGACCAGCCTATAAACCAGAACAGGCCCATGAGGAGATGGCTTAAGGGTTTGAAGGGGGGTAAAATGACCTTCCAAATAAGGTTTACAAGGAAGGGCATCTGATATAAAGCGGGGCTCACATTTGAATGCAATACTAACGTTGGAAAAAATTTCTGTGGAAATTAAAAGTCAAAAATCAATTGTTGTGCCATTTATAAGCACAGAAGTACCTGTTTAAAAATGTACTCAAAGAATAAAAAGTTGAGAATTGTGCTTAGATTTTATGATCTTCAAATTTACAGATTAAAAAAAAATAAAAAAGATTTTTGATGCATTTTGTTCAACAGAAATAATTTAACTGATAGTGTTTTTCCTAGTTGTTTTTATTAGAATAAACCTTGTTTTATTAGAATAAAGCTTCAGGCTTTCTAAAAATTATTTTAAAATTACTTTAAAAAATACTGATGACTTTTCAGTCCTGTTAAAAAATGCAGTGGAGTAGAAAAGTAAAGACATGCTTTTAAATGTAGTAAAGTAAAAAAAAGTAAAAAGTATCCACTTTAAAATGTCCTTAAGTATACATTTTAGGTATTTACTTTACTTTACTTAAGTACAATACTTATTACTTTTACTCTGTTTTTTTACTTTGTTTTTTACTGTTATGTCCATCACTGTACTTTACAGTACGTTAAATGCTAATGCTATGGGAAATTCATACTGTAAAATAAGCTCCCTGTTACTCTGACAGAGTCTGGTGCCTGATTTGTTTAAGTGTGAAGATTTGGTGTGGACCAGGTGCTGAGTAAAACCAGGTCAGAGCGGAGGCGAGGAGTAAAATTAGAGTCGAGTCCATGTGAAGCTGATGAAGTGTTAATTGTGTTGCTTTAGCGCCCAGGCATTACCAGGAAAAGACAGACACTTCAGAGATTGTCTTACATCTGTTTATATTGCAGACTGTATTTGTGGACATGCAAGAGGGCCCTGATCAGATCGCAGAATGTCTGGGATCAAATGAAGCTCTTATTTTAAGCACAGGTTTGTTGATATTGGGTTTGGTGGTTCAGTGGGTGTATATTCTAATATAGTGTAAATAAGCAAAAAGTTTAAACTTTGCATTAAATAACCAGCAATAATACTGTTGAGTAGTTACCTGGCCAGCCAGAACTATGCGCTTTGATAAAACTTTACAAAGACACATGGATCTGAAACGGTATCCTGGTGTGACTGACAGACAGATTAACCAATCAGAGAGATGTACTGTCCACTGTGTCGAAACAAATGTCATAAAGAAAGGGAAAAAAAAACAACACATAGGATTTCTGCAGATTCAGCAGCTGAGGCTGAACCCTCCCAAATTAGGACGTAGTTTGACACTGTCTTTGTGTGATTACAGACCCTTCTGGATATGAACAGAATGTAGATGGGACTGGCTGGTATGCAAATTGGGTAGTACATTGCATATAGCACAATTGCTTTGGTGCTTTGGTGCTTTTCAATATTTGGTCCATAAATTAAGATATAAATATTCTTTCCCTGTGATCTCTCCTGCCAGCGTTAATAACAGGTTTGATGAACAGCTCCTTTGCTAAACTAGCAGCAACAGTTTACTCTTGTAGGCCTTTTGTGGGTTTAAGAGTGGTGAAAAATTTGGACCAATAGCAACTAACAACTTAAACATAACCTAAAAATGCCACCTAAAACAGGAATCAGAAACTCACAAATAGGACAAACACTGACATACTGAGCAAGAGGACATCCATGTATTGTTTCTGTCACAAAAACATCCATCAAACTGAGCTATGGTTGTCATGACCGCTGCAGCTTTTGGCCGGAACCACCAAGATTACTTTTCCCTTTGCTGTTTTAAACCGCACATTGATTTTTAACTTTTCTACATGCACCAACGAGAGCTCATTCAACCAATTAGACCTGACAAATGCCAAGTAATACTATATGGGAGATTGTGGTTGCGTCCGGCTCAGTCTGAACAAAATTATTGCTACCATGAAAACCACAGTAGTTGTTTTCCAGCTATTCTGTCTTTTCACGTTGAAAGGAAAGTACTCAAAAGATGTTTAGCTGTCAGCATGTGGGCTCGGTTTGGTTTAGTATGGACACTTGAGTACAAAATGGTAAAAAATTAGAACATAATGTCTCATAGGATATCCATTGATGTCCATGCAATACTGGTTACCTTATAGGGACAAAAAGTTGAGATACAAAAGGCTCGTCTGGCTCAGGGCTACATCTATTTTTGTCTGCCTTCCAAAATGATTATTCAGACTTCCATCTACTATAAAGTATTGTGTAAAATGAATTTTTAAAAAGCAATTTGAGCTGTAGTCAACTAAAGAAGTTCTTGGTTGACTAAAGACATCCACTGTGTATGTCTGCTTAAAAGGTAATATATTGCACTCTTGTGAGCTTCAAGCTGTGTTATAATGTTGTCACCTCTCCACAAACATATTCAGAGTTGTGTTTTGTTTCATTCACTCGTTTGATTAGTCTATCTGCATCTCCAAAGCTCAAAATGCTCTATACCACTTTGTGATGTCATGAAACAGAGGTTTTCAGGTTAACAGCTAACTTTTACCATTTGTTCAGTAGAGATTGCCAATTCCAGGGCTGAAATGATCCAAATGATTCTAGAGAAGGTGAATGGAGTTTAAAAACACAGTGGAGCACTTCCTGTATTACCACATGACATCACAGGGAACGGGGTGTTTTCTGAAGAACTTACTATGCAGGATTTGTGTGTTAAATATGTGAAACAAAAGGTACGTTTTTGATCAGGAAACATTACTACATAGATCAGAAAATAGTCTAATATATGCGGGCCCAAAATTTTGACCAATTAATTTATTAAATTACTACATGACATGCATACAAACCTAATTTGTCTTTAGGGCTGTAGCTTTTTTATATGTCAATACCCAATATTAACTGATACCACAGCAGAAAACGAAATTCAAACATTCTGAAACTTTCTATGCCAATTATAACAGTAAATAGTAATTATGTATGTTCAACCAGGATGTCGGCTGAACTTATGTTTGGAAGCATATCCGATCCAGTACATTTTTCAGTATTGGCCAATGCTAATATCTAATACCAATATCAGATTGGTGCATCCCTTGTTTAGACCTATATCTATCTGTAAACATGGTCAGAGTTGCATGTTATTTCAGTATTAATTTGAATCCATCAGTTCAATTCCCTAATGCTCCAAAACATAAATTAAATTACCCAACATTCTAATTTTACATATCTCCAAATCAAGTGTAATGCATTTTAGTTTGCATCTATACTTACATAGCTGTTTAGAGCTTAATGAGTGAACTGCAGTATGCCGTTTTGTTCATCAGAAGCTGACTGTTAGGCCTAATGTTAAAAAAATATTTGAATGAATACCAATGATATTACATGTTAACAGACAAAATAACATTGCTATGACCCTGAAGGCCTTCTCAGACTTACCATTTAAGGTGGACACACACAAGTTTAAAAGGATTGTGTCTGAGCTAAAATAAGCTTTTGGTAATCTTTCAACAAATGAGATGTCAGTGCAGAGGAATGCCCCTGGAGAAGAGGACTGGTTCGGTAATAGTGTCCTTAGGCTCAGGTGAAGCAGTGAAACCCACACCAACGATGAGAACAGCCTAAGACCACATGACTTCACTCCTCTTCTGGATTTAACTGCTAATAAGTTCAGATCACTCGGCTCAGGCTAAGTTTATAGAGCAATAATGAGCCTTGTGATGTATCCCAGAGGAGCATTGGAGTCCTGATGCAACTGACTAAACAAATTGGAGAGGCTTTACTGGTGGAACCAGGCTGATGGGTGTGCTGTTGTCAAGCATATGGGGGATGACAGAAATGATCAAAACCAAAAATCTCAGCATTTAGATGGCCAAACCTTCATGTTGTGGCCAAATCTCTGTGTTAAAGCCTGAGCTCAGATCTCAGATCTAATTCTGAGACTGCAAAGATTTCCAGGTGCCAGAGTGAAGTAAAAAATGGTTGTTGGTATAGACTTGGCAGACTTGTTTTCATCAGTCTGCGGTTACAGTAATAGTTTACCACCACTAAGTGTAGAGTGAATGAACCAAAATTATAAAGCGACTTTAAGCGCCTCTAACATAGGTGGAACATTCGTGCAAACACCTGGTTATGGTTGCACAATAGTGGTTGGACTTGGCATGGCAAAACTGAAGACGTAAAAATGCAAAAAATTAAATTTTTTCACCTGTTGCAAAGTGATATAATTCCTCCAAGATTAACACATTTGATACAGCAGAATATGGCCTTTAACTCACACATGAGAGAGCTGCACATGCCTATATGAAAACCTCAAAATGTAATATTTATAGATGTGAAGCAGATGTAGAAGAGTTACTAAACGTGACAGGGCACATGGCTCACATCCATCTCAAACAGTGTGGCAGAGAAACATCTAATCCTGATCCAATGGCAGAGGGTCTCATCTCCAGAACAGCTGGGATGTCCCAACTCAAGCAGAGCTGATAGATAGTGGACAGTTATGTAACCACCACCTTTTCCATCCAACAGGTTTCCTCCTTCTCCCCATACACACACAGTCTATCATTACTCTTTGGCAGCCCACCCAGCCAAGCAAAGGTACGTGCTTGGTTTTTTGTCTGTGTCTGGAGCCCGAGACACATATGTCAGGACAGGAACACACAGACGCCCTCTGACTGTGAAAACAAGCGGCTGTGTCAAAAATTCTGAGGTATTCCTGCTCTGGGGCCAATCATTTTGGACTGGACTCTAATCTCCGGATTCCCAACAGCCTGATTCATGAGCTCTTCATAGAGTTACAAGGCTTCAAGTCTTATGTCGTATTATGTCATTACAAAAAATAAAATGGTGACAGACATGTAATGAGTTAGAAGATGGCGCAAATTAAAACATAGTTCTAAAAAAAGAACAGAATCCAAGAACCATTATCAACTTTTATAATATATAGACACACATAAGGTGATTGTCTAAGGTCTGCCATGATCTATATTAAATACAAGAAATGTGTCTACATTAATGACACCACAGTATAAACAAATAAATAAATGCATGTGAGGGCAAAAGATTTTCTCATAGGCAAGTCAATTATGAGACACATTATTTGTTGTAACAATTCTAAAGGGCAAATCTACATAAAATCCTGCAAACTGATATTTCATTAATGTATAGGTTAGTCCACTATGACATCATGGATTATAATGAATGAGATCTGTGACAGGAGGCGGCAAAGGGCCACACAACCCCTTGTTCATCAAGCTACTGTCTGTCAAACTGGTCCCTTGGTATTAATTAAAGGTGTGGTGCAGTCAGTGACAGGCAAAGCTAAGGACAAAGATTGAGTGAGTGAGACCTCACTGTGTGACAACTGCTGACAAGCCCTAAGTCCTCCAGCGCCCTCCTCATCCTCGCCTTCATCATCAAGCTGTCAGCAAGATCTACTGGTCCCAGCGCTTGTTTATGGAAGTATTAATAATGCAATATTAGAACACAAAAATAAAGGATGATGTCATTGTGCAACAGGTGTGGTTAAACATTGGTCACATGCAAAGCTCTGGGAGATTAACAAGCTCTTGTTGTGTTAAACATGAAAAATGGTTTCTTCTAATCTAGCTGTAAGAGTACTGTTTCAGGCTTTTGAGGCTTAAAGGTGCACTGTGCAACTTTCTTGGTGGAGGTTTCACCACTTGTTTGTTTCTATGCAAATATTAACGCACAGCCTGGAATGTTTTACAATATGCATTATATCTAACTTCATGCAGACAAGTAGCTGACACCACCAGGCCAAGTTACAGGTGAGATCAGTGGGGAGACGACCTGTGAGTGGGTCGGTATTTTTAGAAATATATGGCCATGTAATTAATAAATGCATGATAGCTAACAGATGAAAATTTCAGGTGATGAAACAATATCTCCATGGAGACAATTAAGGCAGGTGGCGAGCCATGAACCAAGGGTTACACATTGCACCTTTAAATATGCAGTTTACCCTGCTATATAAAATTACTTGAGCCCAAAAGGGAGTCTGTTTCTCAGTTGCACCCATTAGCAAAGAGTATGACTTTGCCTTTTCCAAAACTCGTGTCTACAGCCCGTGTCTACATTTAGACATTGATATCAAATACAGCCCATAATTGCCATGCACTGGACATCACCACATCACCACAAAAATATGTAGTAATTATCTCATTACAGGTGCTGACATAATACAGTTTGGCTTCAGGTGCAGTTTCAAAACATGTTTTTTTTTTTTTTTTTTTTAAAGGAAATAGACTATATTTATCAGAACAGTCCCAACTTCCAGGGTATAAAAATCAAACATCTCAATCTCACATTTACCCGCATTGAAAGAAGCATTTCTAGACAGACATTTGGCATTTGTCAGTGCAAACGCATTGAGACAACTGCATTCAAACCATACAAAGGGAAACAAGTTGTATTGTGCAATAGTGTCCCCATGTCCAGTGATTATGGAGATGCTCAAAACCATATACCACTTAAGTTCCTGACCACTACAGATTGTTAACAGGTCTGTTCTGGAATTGGAAGAACTTGTACAGTCATAGATCAGTTTGACTGTGTTCATGTCATAATAAATTACATGCTAAAAGGTCACGGTAAAAATGAAAACAGAAATGAAGAACAGACATAGTAAGTCTTTTTCAATTGCCATAACAACCAATCAATCAACTAATCAATGAGCATTGTGTCATTAGTTACTCTGTGTGCCAATCCTTAGTCCTTTTTGCACTTTCACACAGCAGTTGGACACTCTATGTTATTTTAAACAGTACCGTATCCTGCCTACAGTCTCCTTGGAGTTTCATCCTCCCAACATTAATAGATTATGCTAGGAAATCATGAAAAAACAGGTAAAGAACTAGAAGGTACACTTAAAAGGTACACGTTTGTAACTTTTTACTTTAAGAGTAATAATTAAAAAGCCTTAATTTGCCCTTGACTGTAGCTTTAAAAAATGTATAAACACATTTTAGCTCTAGCGAGTCTTCTTCAGGGAACACACAGGCACAGGTGTCCCATTCTTTCCATCTTTCTGGCACCATCTACCTGTTTCGTAAGCATACAGAATCACAGCCGCATTTCCAATGAGCAGCTGTTTTATGCACAAAGATCCATAAAGCACTACCTGCTTCTTAACTTTGCACAAATAGAAGAATGTTGTGTGTTAACATAACACAAAGTGTCTTACAATCTGTCTTACACTCTCCAAATGCTTGTTCTGGTGCCCAATATCTGACAACTATTACTACCGTTGTAAATACAATACAGTTTCCATAAAGGGTTGTTTACATTCTGGACATCTCATCTCCTGTGCAGTGAGACACCACACTTGGAGTCGTCACAGACATGTTGACAGACTGTGGCCTAATATAGCAGAGGCCAAACAAAAGCGCAGGGTGCTGTGTGCTTGGCTAGCCAGCCTTTAAATAGAGAACCTAGAATCATTCTGAAGCAGCAACACTTCTGTGGTGATACCCCTGGGAGCATGAAGTCAGCAAAGGGACACCAAAACCCAATGTCCTTTGAGTGTCCAGTTTACAGTGACAGCTCTGCTTAGGTCAATGTCAGACAGTAACTCAAGTTTGTAAACATGCGTATGAATGTATTGCAACTCATACAGAGGTTAAATTTCATGGAAACACAATAAAATGTATATGCACCGAGGACAAAAGCAAAACCACACTATACTAGTTGTGTTTTAAAGTTGAACTATGTAACTTTTCTGATACAAGCCCGGCACTTGGTTGCATGGAGATATGCTAGGGAGATTTGTTTCCATGGAATTAACCACAGCATGGAATTAAATTGGCTTCTTATTTAATTATGGATTTTTTAACAATACCATTTTTCATTTCTCTGATTTAAAATTTTAGTAATATATTTTTTATATATATTTTTAGTAATATTTTTTTCTTGTACCACAATGAAGGTAACTTGGTAAATTAAAATTGGCAATTTACACAAACTGATCTAAAGAGATTATACCTAAACAATATGAATCTAGAAACTTTTGTTTAAAAATAGAAAGAAGACAATAAGCTTTTAACAAGGCCGCAACAATAAAATCCCTCTTGAGTAAAGCTGTTGACAGGCCAACAGTAAAAGTCAGTGTTCGCTCAAAGATTCTCCCTGTGTGAATGTACCATTGTTTTAAAGTTATGTAAAGACCTGAGTATTTCACACTGAGACCAAGATGTTTTGCCAAAGCACAACCAGAGCCTTTTATGCTCTTCTTGTACCGTACTTCACTGGCTGCAGCATAACCACCACTTTTTGGGGTTTGGGGGGGTTTTTACAAGTCCTATATTACACAAAATTTATTCTTGTGAGCTTTGAGCCATGTTACAATGTTCATCAAGAACACACCTGGAGTTGTGTTTTGTTTCATTCACGCATGTTTGAACAACCCTGGTTTATTAAGTCTTTCTACATCTCTAAAGCTACAAAAGCTCTGAATGTTCGGTTCCTATTCCTTGTGATGTCACGTAGTGGTAGTTTTCAAGTTAAAAGCTACCTTTTACCTTTAATTCAGTAGAGAACACAGTGTTTTCCCTTTGAGAGAAGAAAGTTTATGTGTATGAATGAAACAAAACACAACTGCATGTTTTTGAGGAGGAAGCAACTAACCCTATAACAACATATCAGAAAATAGCATAATAGGTCTCATAAAGTACAACTTTTCTGGTGGTGGATCTGCAATACCTGCTTGTTTCCATGGAGATAATGGAGATTTGTCAAGAATGTTACACAATATGGCATGAAACTATAGTCGGTCTTGCATTTAGTCAATTACAGGTACCATCTATTGTACCATTACAGGTACAATATATACAATATATTGGTGGCATAAAATAGTTATTTAATCACTGTGATAAAATATCTTTGTATCATTGTATCTCTGTAGTAATATATCATGCTTCAACTTTGATGTTGGCCTATATTATAAAACCAAACCTATAGCCAGCCTTTTACTAAACTATATGATCATTTATGATCATTCATGATTCGAATAACTAGCAGAGCACTCAATGAACTTTTAAACAGCTTTCTTTAAGAGAGAAAATCCCCGTTCTATAACTTTGGTTCACCTTGCCAGTGTAATATACAAAGGTTAAAAACATGTAGAGACGCAGACAGGTCGTCCTTCACAGTCTACTGACAACTGTGAAAGCAACCACTGACCAGAAGCACCGCAGTCTTCAGCCAATTCAGCATTTATAACAAGCACATTTCTGCAGCTAACACAAGTCTCAACTATTATATTGCTGTTTTAATGAGGCTGAACTTGTAAAATGTTTGAAAATGCAATAATATTACATAAGTCCAACATGTACTATGGAGGGTTTTCACTGTGGAGTAGGCAGCAAACTGTTTCATTATGAAGCTTAGTTCTATTCTCAATATTAAAATAATAATAAATGTATCATCATTTAAAAACGATGATACAGAATTAATTGCTTCCCCATTAATTTATTGAGGGTCAAAATCTGTTCTGTTTAGCAGTTATAGTTGATTTTTTACGTAAATACTTGAAGAGTAAATCAAAAATAAACCAAGAGAGGTGACTTAATAGATGTTTTTTGGCATATGTTTAGTTTGTGTAGTTTAGATAACTATTATTGATTTTCAGAAATTAGATCAGCAATTATTCTGATTGATTGTTACGGGTCTCGAATTGTGTTTGTGTTACACATTTTAGATTTTGTCCCTGTCCCTCTCTGTCACCTGTTGAGGAGGGTCCCAAACAGCAGTCGAATGGCCCTCTGGATGTTCTCGGTGCAGAGCCAGCTCCACTGCTCCCTCATCAGCAGACACAGGATGTTGAGGGTCACCTCTGCCAACGCTGTCTCGGACACTGCATAAAAATACACACTGCTCAAATACAGAGGTCATACAGGGATCAGGCTACTGTGCACTAAAGCTATAATAGCACTGCCCCCATGTGGTCAACTGTATATGCTACAAGATTTGGAGTAACAGCTCCCCATTCAATATCAATCTTATGGCTTTTGTGTTGACAGAGAAAATGTAAAATGTTTGTGCTGGTTTACATTATTATTATGAGTAGCACTGTAATTACAGATGTATTAACAGCAAACTGACTGAGCAA
>KN499448.1:0-11038 GCA_000787155.1 Scartelaos histophorus | reverse complement strand
AGAGGGGGTCCACACACACACACACACACACACACACACACACACACACACACACACACACACACACACACACACACACACACACACACACACACACACACACACAGGGAGGAGGGATGAGGGAGAGATGTCTGCATCAGGACAAACTCTGCTGCACTTTTCACACACACTCCCCCTGAAGCAGCACACGGAGGAGGCGTGCAGCAGATCACCCAACACGGTGCACTGTGTCCCGCTCCAGAGGGCTACAGCAGGAAGAACAGCGGGGAAAATGAACTTGTGAGCGCCATGGGCACCAGCTGAACTCGGGCTGCTCACGGAGGTCGTTTCATCGCGTGTTCGGTATGTGGGGGGACGCACGGCCGCGCTGCCTGCGACGCTCCGCACACATTTAACAACAGAGCTACCTGAAAACCTGCAGTGTTTAAGGACACATTAGCTTCACCTCCCAGTGCGTGTGACATTGACGGAGGGTTAAAGAAGACCCGGGGCTGCAGGACGCGGCAGAGAAAGTTTGGAGTTTGGCGCACACACCGCGTTACAACAATGCGGCTGACCCCGGTCCTCTCCTGGGCTGCTCCGCTAATCCTCCTGGCGGCTGTGCAATTGTCCCACACCAGTAAGTAAACAATTGCATGCTAGGTGGCTAAGCTAGCTCGCTAAACCCTTTGACATTTGTGTTGTGAATGATCCATGCTTCACTTTGCACCGTCAGTAATGGGCTCGTGTTTCGCAACCTTCGGACTTCAAAGCAAAAAGCTCCGTCTGATCCTCACACACTTCCATGTTTAACTGGAAAATACATATTTATAAAGGGCACCTTTCTTTTTTAGTTTCCTTGTCCCCCCAAGAGGCGAACCAGTTTCTAAGCAGACAGAGAAGAGCAAACCAAGTTTTTGAGGAGACGAAGCAAGGGCACTTGGAGAGAGAGTGCGTAGAGGAGAGGTGCTCCAAAGAGGAGGCGAGAGAGGTGTTTGAAAACGACCCAGAGACGGTAAGTTCATGTTATTTATACAACTACACACCTATCACCAATATTATAGAGTCCATTATATTGTTTTTCAGATTGTCTTCTAGTTTCATGACAAAAAGAATAAATTAAAAATCACTGTTTCATCCTGCAGCTTGAATAGGCCTAATTTAGAAGTAGCCCATTTGTAACTATTGCATTTAAAGTTATTAAAGTGTTATATTCCCCCACTTTATTGTCACACGTCTTTGATGACAGTTGCATGTTTATGCCAACTTCATATTGACCAACATTGATCATGATGTCTGTGGCAGGCTGGTGATTCACTGTCTGAGCGCTTCATGCTCTAGTAAAGTCCATTCTCTGATTAGCTGTCAGACCCTGCACATAACATCCCCACCTCAAGGTCTCCTCCGTTAATCTACTTTGTTTCCCTCTGACATAAGTTGAGTCACTGTGAGTAAGTAATTAGGAAGTAGCTATAGTGTCTCAAAAACAAAACATCAAAATAAAGACGCACGTTAGAACTGACTCGCTATAATCACATCAGAGGAGAAGACACAATCATATATGTTCAGATGTGTGCACTGCCACTTAAAGCTGCACTGTGTAACTTTTCTAGTGGTGGGTATTGGTTTGTCAGTATGGAAGTAAACCTTTCTATCCTCATACATACCAAACCAGACCAAGTTACAGGTCAGATCTGTGGAGAGGTTTTTGTCTGTATTTTTGAGCAGTAACACCAGCTGATTCAATAAATGTAAAGTGGAGCTGTTTAATGTCAGACTGTGGAACATTCCAGGCAGATCAGTGTCATGTCTATAGAAAAAAAAAACTTACAATGCAACTTAACTGTTACAAACTCTGAGAAATGTTTTTTAAATGGATTTGGATTGGATATGGATTTTAAACTATCCAGATCTATGTAGTTTTCAAGGATGAAACTGCTTCATATTGCCAGTGTATTGTGTGTCTTCTTGCGCTCTAACGGCCCATATAACCATGTCTACACTTCATAACACAACATAATTATTGGAGTAAGCTGTAGATACTGCAGTAATAAAAAATGGAAGTGGATATCCGTGCCTCCCTGCCTGTCTGTACAGTGTTGGAAATCGCATTGCAACGTGAATAGACTCCAGCACATGCTAAAGGCAGGAACACAAGTAAATGTTTGTAGTCACTTCTTTAGTACACGTGGATCGGGTTTTTAGTATTTGAGGAGAAACTCTGTGCTTGCAGTGATCCGTCACAGTTCACGTTTTACACCAAGTGAATGAGGCAATCAATGAATCACATATTACGAGTGGAATTACCGTAGCAACCGACTCAATAAGGACGGCTGGATTAACATGGGGTTTTAATGGTTTACAGTAGGGCCACCCATGATACCAAACATGGCTCAATATACAATAATCTTACAGTTAGTTTTAGCAATAATCTGTAAATTGCACATGGTATTCTATGATATATGACCTTTTTTAAAGACTCAATACATTTTAACACTAATGTTTCTTTGCTAAACCATTACCTGCTCCAATATAAAATACACTGTATTGTAACAGATTTCCAATTTTATCAATTATTATCAATACAGCAGCCTCCAATCCCATTTTACCATAACTAAACCACAATGGAACTTGGATTAAAACAAGGGCATTAATTGTGCTAGTCCAGTTTAATCAGTATTAATCTGGGTTTTAATAAATGGAAAACAAATTCTAATCATTGCTCTATACCAAAATCATCAAAACTAATCAATAAAACTGTCTTTAAAGTAACTTCAACAGGAACTCTAAAGGGGATTCAAAAATTGTGTACCCAAACTATTATTCCTACAACAATTTACAACAGTTTGTAACTCAAAGTTGCTGACCGTTAAGCATAAAATACCTGCATGAGTAAAACGCAGTCTCATTCATGAATACATTATTAATTCGGTGCACAACTCTGACTCTGCATTTCCTCTGCTGCAGCTGCAAAGTAAAAGAGACAAACCCACATCTGCCTAGCAACACATTGCATTTCTCCACACCACCACTTCATAGTTTCTTGTATTTCCTACCTAAACCCATTATGTCCATTGTCTCTACATTACACATTTTGCGGGATCACTTGGAAGCATTAGATTACTTGCTTTTAAGAATTCATTCATGCCTCACTTCAGGATAGCCCCTTAATGTTGGATGCATTATACAGATGGTGCCGATGCCCAAATCACTCTCTAAAAGTGTAATCGTAATGCCAGTTTTTACAATTTATCATCATCATGCTTGATCATTATTATTATCAAGTTGCTCTGTGTAACTTTTGGTTGAGGGTTACAGCAAAACACCTGCTTGTCTCCATGGAGATGGTCTATCTTTAGGAGAATATTCCACAGTATGACCATAACACAATCATGCATTCACTTGTTTGTAGGTGTTTTTATTTCTCCAAATGACTCTTTTAAAAATAAATTTGTGCTGTATTCCCTGAAAATCTGTCCTGAAACATGGTGCAGTGGCATCACCTCTTTGTTTCCATGGAGATTGATACATTTAATGCCTTATAATGTCATATCAACTCCATGGAAGCAGGCAGGTAGCAGACTGTCCACCTTAAAAGTTACTTTGTGCAGCTTTAATATGTACATGTAATTCAGGTTGCATGCAGACTTAACCCAAAACTCCAGGTTGGTACTGCTGATCAAGGCCTTGTCTAAAAGTCTGGATTTGCCTTTTTAGTAAAAGTTTACCCAGAGATGCACTGTTTGAAGGATGGGTCAAATGTAGGGTCCAATTTCCCAATGGAGACAAAAAAGGAATTAAAAAAATTGTAACTTTGTAGTGTTGCAGCTCACGTTTTACCTGCTCCTCCCCTGTTTGCTGCATCTACCCCTTCATAAGAAATCTAATGATAAAGGGCCCATGTTCTGACCTAAATGTGAACAGCACTGCAGCCCGGAGGAGGGAGGGAGGATGCTGCTACTATCAGGAATGCAGAGAATTCACACCAACCCCTTGGCAACCGGCCGCACCCGTCAAATAAAGGACACCAGAGACTCAAAAATGACATTTACGATTAGTTTATTAATACTCCTTCAGTGCTCGGAAATCAGTCCATTTTAGTTGGGTCCAAGGTCTCGTTTGTGTCAAAACTCCCTTTTTCTGCAGAAATATTTTTTTGTTTTAATGCATGTTTTAAATCTTAGAACATTAACTCCCTTTTCTGCTTTATCTCACTCAGGATTACTTCTGGCCAAAATATATAGGTAAGTAGTTTTTCTAACATAAAAACGTTATTATAATTTACAGCAACAATAATATTTTCCATACTTTTTTGTTTTTTCCTGCAGCATGCGTGGACAAGTTTGGGGATTCTGAAAAAAAGAAACAGGATCTGATCACTTGTGTTCACAGTAAGTTTTGAAAGGTCTTTGACTGAATTGAAAGTAAAAGTTAGAGTTGCATTTTTGTGATTGCGATGATGAAGAGTGTTTCTTTAACTCGCTGAGGACTTGCAGATTAGGGGTTTGTTTTAAATTATAACTAACTCAGACATTGCAACACTCTTCAGGCCAATAATACTGAAAGTGCCCATATTACTGTATTTTTGGATGTTGTTTCCTCATCAGAAACATGCCTGGAGTTGTGTTTTGTTTGTTCACACATGTTTAACACACAAACCCTGCATATTTAGGCTATTTAGGCTTTTCTCAAACAGAAAACTCTTAATAGAGGAAGTGCTTTGCTGTAAACTCCATACACCTTCAATAGACTCATTTGTATAATTTCAGATCTGGAATTGCCAGTCTCTAGTGAACTAAATGTAAGAAGAGCTGTAGACTAATAATAAAGGGTTAATCAAACATGTGTGAATGAAACGAAACACAACTCCAGCTATGTTTCTGAGGAACATTATGACATGGTTTAAAGCTCACAAGAAGCCATTTTGTGTAATATAGGACCTTTTTTCAGCTGAACATGAATTATGGTAACCATGTTCCCTGTTTTATATAAATGCAACTTGGAACATGTTCTGCTCCTACATAAATCAAGTGCTGTTGGTTTTTTGATATCCTCAGCTATAAGAAAGACCCACAGAGCCCCTTGTTGTAATGTGGGCTGGGCTGCACTGCAGTAACAGCTCTGCATCACATTGAGGTTTGCACACACAGAGAGAAAGGAAGGAAAAGAAAGTCTATAGTAGTAGAAGTAATAGTGTTTTGGATCTAATGTTAAAGGTAGGGTTTTGTAATGAATCAGATTTTAATCCTGATTGAGATTCATTCATGTATAATCATGTGAAGAATAGTCTGAAGTTGGGTTTTTAATGAAGAGGTCTACAATCTTCTGTCAGTAAATGCATGTGTTTTTGAGGGGGGTTAATGGGTTATTTTTGTGTTAATTGGCAAGTAACAAATGTTTATGAAATTAATATTATTATTAATTATAGGGGTCTTATCACAATAAAACAATACCTTGAAAAACATGCACAAATCTGGCCTATAAATTCCATGGAAATAGATCAATTTAATATCATACTATGAAAAATTCCAGCGCAAATATAATTTCCAATGCAGTGGAACCTCCAACTGGAAAGTTACACAATACACCTTTAATTTCTTTTGTAATTTTTTTCATATTGCCCAGACTATTATTTAGCAGATTTGCAGTTTTATTGAGATGCTTTTGGCAGATTTCTGTAGTGATGCTTCTTATTGGTGAATGGGAGACACACCTCTTTTGTGTCAGATAGTGACTCTGCAGTAGCCGGTGCGTGACTGAGGCAGTGACGTGAGATATTTGCGTGACGTGGTCGGAGTATTGCTGCATCAGAGGACATACTCGGCTTCCCTCTGATTGGCTAGAAACCCTCGTGGCTGGATCCATGACTCAGCTGCACCATTCTCTCTTAAAGGAGCTTTTCGGTTCCTCTGTCAGCAGCTCTCATCACTGTTTTATCTCTCAACCTCTAAAAATCTGCCCATCTGTGTCCTGTCACATCACTTCAGGAGTTTGTGGTCAGACAAATAAAAAGATAATGGCAGATAATCCTCTTATTACATTACAGGAAGTGTGTGTCGACATTCTGCCTAATCAGGGGAAATTTATACAACTAAGCAGCTATTGCCAGTTATAAGGAATTTGAAGTGAAAGGTCAATACTTTCAGGAACTGATTAAAGTTGAATAAGCTAACTACAGCAAAAATCTATTGCACTGGCTAACAAGTGATCTGTTAAAGGTTTTAGGAGGAGTTGTGTTTTTCATTCACACATGTTTGTGTCTCCAAATCTTAAAATGCACTGGTCCAACTTGAGATTTCATGAAGTGGCGGTTTCCAACTTAACTGCTACTTTTAGTGCCTTTTTGATCAGTACAGCTAATTCTGATTCCCTAACATTTCCAGGGCTGAAATTATCCAAATGACTCTAGTGAAGGTGTATGGAGTTTAAAAACACAGTGGAGCACTTCCTGTATTACCTTATGGCATCACAAGGTAGAACAGAGTGTTTTCTGTTTGAGAGAAGGTCGTGTTTGTGTGTAAAACATGTGTGCAGCTCCAGTCAAATGAAGCTCATGATGTTAGAGGTTAAAGGGGCAAATTTGAGGCCAGAAGAGGGGAGGGGCGCAACAGGTTTCAAATCTGCTGTCTACCGTTGAAAAAAAAATTAAGTAAACTTCCAGATGGCAGCTTTAAGGACTCTTAATCCATCTAGTGCACTTCTTGTGCTTGTCCCGAGTCTGAATAAGTGAAAATAATGAATTACTTCAGGGATAATAGCTTTTTTATTACTTGGTTATAGATGAACGTCAAAAGGTTTCACTACAGTCTGAAAGTCAAACAATTACTGACATTTACTAAAATAAACTCACAGCCTTTTGCAATCAAATCATCAAATGAAGAAAATAATTGCCAGATTAATCAAATAGGGAAAAAAATTGTTGAAGCTCTATATCCTACAGTATTTTGGGTTACTTGATGCCTTTGACCAAGCCCAAGTACAACTCCTGAGATTACAGACAAGAACTAAATGACAAGGACCATATTAGACACCACAGAAACCACCATTACATCTTAAATTAAAAGCCCCTTCAAATCACATCAAACGCTCTCCAGATATACAGTATATTTAGCTCATATTATAGGACAAGGTTCACTTAGGAAGAAAGCATGTGACTTCTTTGCAGTGCTCTGGGGCCTGGGGCTGATGAACTGAAGTTTGAGTGAAATTATGCACTTTGATCCATCACATTGTGTCTGTCATTTGTACCGGCTGCTCCGGGACAGGCCCGGACATGTGCTGCTCCTAAACTCCTGCTCGGAAAACTGGGAAAGAAACATCCAGAGACAAAACAGTATGAGCAATGATGTTATTAGCTTGATACAGACAGGAGTGACGGGAAGTAACTTTTGATATTTTGTGGTGACATCACGCTGGGGGTGTTGTGCATGTGTCTCTAAGGGTGGAATGTTTAGGAGTTACCGTGGTGACACAATCCACACATTAAGATAGTCTGAAGGCTGCAGAAAAAAATACAAAATGGATTTAAACAACACATTTTCAGGAGTCTGTGATCTGATTTTCAACAAACAAATGTGAGAGTGACTAAATTAAAAATTTTTGGTTAAGTGAGAGATTGTAACTGCAAAAAGCTTGGCCAACATTTAATATATAAACACTTAAATCTATCAGAAAATTACTTCAAAGTTGTGAAATTGTCTGTCCATGCAGCAGGATCATTTACTTGACAAGTTATCTTAAAATAAACTGCCTCTCGGCTAGAATGAGGGAGTCTCAGAACTACTAAGTAGATCATAAATCTGAAGACAAGATGAACAACCTGATAAAAGTTTTAAAATCTTGGCCAGATCAGAGAAATTTGCAGTGCAGACTCTCCACATTTATGGTGAATGTAGTTTTAATACACAGTTAAGTAATATTAGCACCTGTTGTCAGTAATTGTAGTACTGTATGCAACTGTATATTATGAGTTAGAACAGGGATGGGCAAACTAAGGCCCGGGGGTCATATGCGGCCCGTTGATCTTTTTAATGCGGCCCACCAGTCAGGAGGAGAGTGATGATGAGAACATCCTGAAGGATAACAGAACTTTCACTGCTTTAAAATGGCACCTGTTAGTTTTGGGGTTTTTTTAAAGAAAAGACTGTTAGTTTTGGGGTTTTTTAAAGAAAAGAAAAAGCTGTATTTTAAGTTTTAAGTCATTTCAATAAATAGTAAATATCGTGGGACTTGAAATCATTAGTTGTAATGGTTTGTAATCATTTTCAATTAAATTAAAGAACATTTTCTACATATCCCATGTTATTGTTTTCTCTTATGAGGTGGATTAGCAAAACAATCCATCCATCTACTCCAGGTCCGGCCCTTCCAGCAAAGTTTAAACCCCTGTCTGGCCCGCAAGTCAAAAAGTTTGCCCGCCCCTGAGTTAGAACAACCAATAAAAGGGAATTATATCAACAATAAATAAGGGTCTGTTAAATGCTTTTCTTTATGGAGATGTTGGTGCTTTGTCTGAACTATTTCACAGTTTGGTATTACATTGTTCTTCATGGAGACCAAAACAGGTCAGATCTGTGGAGAGGCAACTCCACTCACAGTCAGAATGTTTTTTTGAGCTGTAAACAGACCTGCAATCGAATCAATGTAAGATGTTGAGCTGTTTAACATTCTAGGTAACATTCTGCAAATTTCTCTGATCTGGCCAAGATTTGAAAACTTATACCTGGCAGTTCATCTTGTTTTAAGATTTGTTATTTATTTATTAATTTTGAGACTGCTTAATTCTAGTCTAGAGGTGGTTTATTTTAAGATAGCTTGTCAAGTAAAATCATCTTGCTGCATGGACAGATAATTTCACAACTTTTAAGACATTTTCTCTAATTTTAGCCAAGCTTTTTAACAGTGTAGAAACAAGCAAGTACTGTCCACGGATGCTCCACCAGAAAAGTTAGACAGTGCACCTTTTATTAGATTTATAAATCATGTCCTGTCTTGCACTTTGGATTACTTTGTGTATGAATTGTGTTGTACAAATAGACCTGCATTGCCTTGTTCTCACTGACCCAATCTTGTACTTTTGAGTGAAGGACTGAATTAGGGCATGTCAGGCTTCAGCTTAGGCAGCATTAGTCTATTTATACTCAACCCAGCTATGAAACACAAGCAATGACCTTTCTGTAAAGTCATACCCATAAAACCTATTGTATTGTAGCATTCCCCTCTAATCTCACTAATGCTTTTCCTTTTTGTGTTTTATTTTAAGATATCCCAGACCAGTGCTCGCCGTCGCCATGCAACCCCATAGGTATGGTGCGCTGTGAGGACAAAAAGGGCGACTTCCTGTGCCACTGCTTCACCGGCTGGACAGGGGCCAGATGTGAGAAAGGTACTGTCATCATTGTTCCCATATCGAGGCTATAGTTGGACTGTGGCGATGGACAGTTTGTAAAGTCGCGAAGGTTACATTTCTGAGACGTATCCGGTAACTCTGTGACTCTCGGCCATCTTTGTAACCCAGTATGTAGCTGTAGTTTCCTGTTTGCTGATAAGACTCTCTTAATCGCCGTTATTTGGTCAATATTTTATCTTTAAAGGAAATGGAAAGGTGCTTAGAATGTTCTACAGTATAACCATAAACTTGTGAATCTCCACGGAAACTTGCAGGCCAAATTACATGATAGATTTGTGGAGAATTAATTACATTTTTGTGCAATAAATGACACCTGTAGCCTAGTTGAATAAGTGCAAGATAGATTGGAAAGTTACATAGTGCACCTTTAACTTAACTTTCACTGTTTGTTCTGTCATTCCTTTGAAATTACTGTCATTTATTCATTGTCAAGTTTTTAAAGTGGGTTTGAGAATGATTAAAAAATGAGGAGCGTTGCCAGAAGGCTGAAACTCTTGAATATCCAAGCCAATATTATCATTGGGTAGAGCTCAGATTATGTGGTGAGCCAAAAATAACTCTTACTTTTTGGTTTATTTTAATTAAATAAATTACTTGATTTATGTTTGTATGTAGAAGAAAATTAGTTTTCACTAGTATCCAGCCAAATGGGGCGAGCTTCAACGTACACTTAGATTCACTCAGATTCATATTACCAGTGACAGGAATGCAACAAGCAAGACAATATTTTCCCCAATAATTTGCTTGGTATTAAATATGACAGTGCAGACATAAATAGCAGACTTTATCCTGGCAAATAAAATGCTGAATTTTTTTTCCTTCTTGTTTTTATAGAGGACGATATTGTGAAATCATTACAAACGCCGCTATAACTCGGCTCACAATAACACTTGTGCACTTTTAAGTTGGGATTTTAAGTCCCAATTTGGGCTGTGGGTGGCCACTGTGAACCGGTGAAGTGATTTGGCTTTTTTTTTTAAACCAAATGCCCTTCCAGTCACAGTGTTTGCAACAATAAAAGTTAAAATCTTTTGTTTGCTGTAGTTTTAACAGATTAGATATCAAGTATGTTTTAATTACTTGCAAAATCCACATGTGGAAGTTTGTGGTTGGTTTTAAGCTGTGAACCCACCAAACTTCCAGCTGTTATTGCTATAAATATTCTCTGAGAGATCTGTCAAGTCAGTATGAACTGCTTGAACAGGAACTACGGTCTTAGAGAGTGCAGTGGGAATCCATGTGTCTCTTTTGGAGGTCGAGGTTTGCCACTGTGTAAAGACTGCTACAATCCACATGAGAAAAGTGGATATTTACTCAGAAATCTTTGTACAGTAGGAAGACCTTTTGTTTTGGACAAAAATCAAGTCATTTGTGGACTTCAGAAGAGGAAAATTTGGTGATGATTTCTGTGGCAAACACTATTCAACACATTTCCACTATGACTCATCCTGCTACCAAGCTGTGAAAGAGTTTGGTCTGAACTTTTTCCTTCGAGAGATGACTTCATACAGTCCAAACACACAAATACAGTAGAGCTCAACATAAATTAGGTAGAAAAATCTAGTGTTAGTTTATAGTTAAAACTGAAACTGGAAACACTGTGTTCCATCTTGTGATGTTGTATGATATTATGATTATGATTATGATTAT
>KN499444.1:1473-27008 GCA_000787155.1 Scartelaos histophorus | reverse complement strand
CCTCTTCCTCAGAAAGTCACTGTTGGCTCCCAGGCCGAAGCTGCTCTTCCTCAGGACCATACGGGTGCTGCTGGACTTAGGAGGGCGAGAGCGGTGAGAGTACTCGAGCTGAGACAGGTGCGCCGCATAACCCTCTGTGATGAACTGTACACACACAAACACACACTTTAACCCTCTGTGATGAACTGTACACACACAAACTTTAACCCTCTGTGATGAACTGTACACACACAAACACACACTTTAACCCTCTGTGATGAACTGTTCACACACAAACACACTTTAGTCTTCTGTGAAACACATACAAAACACACTTTAACATAGTGCTCATGTCAACAGGAGCTGTTCTAACCACACAGACATATCAGTTATATTAAAATTTGTGGTAAAAAAAATGTGTCCAAACTCTGAGTGCGAGTTTCAAGTAAATTTAAGTTACATAATTTGGGTGAGAAATGTAAATCTGCTTTCTGTTTGTTTTAAAGATCCATCCATCCATTTTCTCCTGCTTAATCGAGCTGGGTCGCAGGGACAGCGCTGCCGATTACACTGTGCACCAGACCCAGACCCTATGAGCCCCTCTGCAGGTGGTGAGCCCACAGGAAAATCAAGATGAAAATGAAAAGTAACTATATCCAGCAATATGGAACACACTGGCCCTCATTTACTAACATTGCAGTGAAAAATGTGTACATTTCTGTATATATTTGCATGTATATTTTTGCATAGGACAGAGGGTGTGTGGTATTTATCAGCCTGTGCACTGAGCTCCGATCCTGCCGTGTGCATGAGTAGGGAGTGATAAATGTGGCAGAGGAAAACCAGCGTCATTTGAATGAAACGCCTCAAAATATACATGTTTCAAATAGCCTCACCCCGAGGATTTACAGCATGTGGAACCCCAAAACGTTGCATTTATCTGAAGAGGAAATCATAAAGAATTAGAGAAAAACGAAGAAATGTATTATTTTGGCTCATTATAAAATGCAGAAAATGTATGATCTGCAGTAAGCAAAACCCAATTTCCCAATCATTACAACAGCTTCACCTGAACCAGTGGGAGCAGCTCTGGTTCCTGCCAGGCTCACATGTGCTGGAGCGGGGAATGGTGTTAGATGCCTCGGTCTGAGCAGCGCTTCCTCAAGGAAGGAGGAGGAGGTCGGGATCCATTATATCCATCATCCTCACCTCAGCTCCATCTCAGAACCAGCCGGGCACAGAGGATAGAGCAACCAATATGCCTGGACCAAGTCCACTGTGAGTGTCTCATTATTCCCACATGAATACAGTGCACAACGGACATGGCCACTCTAACCTCCCAGACTGGACCCTCCGTGGACGCTGAATTTGTTTGAAATAGTGTGTGTGGTACACTGCCTCAGACCTGCTGTATGATTTGTGTGCACCGTGCGCTCCTGTCAGTCTGGATAAATCCTCCAGAGCATCTCGTTTTTGATGTACACCAAATGTATGCAGTACGCACCAATTTCGCTGTACAGCAGTTTCGTAAATGAGGGCCATTTTGTTCCACAAATCCTAAAGGCTTAAAGGCTACTCCTCTGATAGTACATATTATTCATGTGGACATTTTGGACACATCGTTATTTTATAGAAATACAATAAACGCATGTACAATATGAAGTACCTGACACTGCTGCTGCATCTTCTTGGTGGGGCGACCCACGATGTAGATGTGGGAGGGGGGCAGGCCGATGGAGCTGTACACAGAGATGTCTTTGGTTGAGCCGTAGCCGGCGAAAATCTTCATGTGAGTCTGCACAGGCAGAGGACAGAGTTAGGCTCATGCTCATGATGTTTATTAATCATTTTCACAAGTAACAACAAAATGACTTTTAGATTAGCATTAAACAGTAGCGTGGCTATAGTGAAACTCACTTTTAAACACAGTTTTACTCTTCATCTGAACTGCCAGATCTAAAAACACACTTTTGGACAAAGCCAAATCCCAAATTTGTACTAAAACACATGCAGCTTTGACGTTGTGTTGGTGCATCTGTAGCATCATTCTCTCCCAAACACATGTCTGCCAAACAACAGGCTCTGTGTTGGTGCTTATCCTGCAAATATAGATTTTTGAAAATAGATTCACATCACATCAGGTTCGGGACCGTTATGGTAAGGTTTAGGTTTAGGTAAGCTTAGGGTTTTTGGTTAAACTTGGTCTTGTTTTTTGTGTTGTGTCTTGTGTTTTTGTGTGTGTTTGTGTGGTGTTTGCATGTTCTCCCTGTGTCTGGGTGGGTTTTCTCCAGGCACTGCAGTTTCCCACATCAACCCAAAACACACATGTACCTCTAAACAACAAGTCCAGTCCTCCAGCTGAGGTAGTCCTGACCAAGCAGAGCAACAACCCTGTACTCTCTGCTCCTGAGGACACGCCCCAGAGGCTTTGAAGGTCGCCTCACATTTTCCTTTGAGGATAGTATAGTGAACCTTAACCTTAACAACTCATTCTCTGTGCAGAATACAGCACGCGGCAGGTAAGTCTGTTTGAGTTTGACATGGAATGCTAAACCCCACCCCCAAACGTAATGCAGAAAGTTTGTAGAGGCCCTATGTTCACGTGTGGTGATGTGAGCAGAGGATATGAGGAGCAGAGGAAAAGAGCAGAGAAGATTAGCAAGGAGGAAAGGATCAGAGGAGAAGAGTAGAGGAGCAAAGGAGATAGGAGCAGAGCGGAGAAAAGAAGAGAAGAAAGTAGAAGAGAAGCAGAGAAGAGGAGTAGAGGGAAAGAAAAGCAGAGGAGAGAGGAGCAGAGAAGAGAGAAGCAGACCTCAGTGAGAGCCTTGAGGAAGTTGGCCTTGTGTCTGAGCGGGTCGTGCACCAGACCGTCGCAGAAGGACACAATGCCATGGGGGAAGTTGTGCTGTGAGAGCCAGGCCACCACCCTCTGCTTCTGCATGTCCGGACGGCCTGTCACGTAAATGATCATGTAGCCCAGGTCCTGCCAGTGCCTGCTCACACAGAACACAAATTATTATGTGACATGACTCCATGTGAAGAGTGATGGAACAGCCATACCTGACCACATCCACTGCTCCCGCGCGCACTTTGGGGTCACTGCCCATGATGGACACACTGGCTGCAAAAGAGCCGTCAATACTGAACGCTACAAACTCTGTCCCACGAGGCACCACGGTCAGGTAGCTGTCCGCAAACGTGTGGTCCCCCCTGAGGAGCACACCCCAGTCTTTATGTTTCCGTGCTTTTAACATCTTTTGTTTTTATGTTTGAACACACACCTGACCACCATTTTGACTGGATACACTCCCACACCCAGACGTTTGTCTTCTGGAATGGTGAAGGACACTCGACCGCTGCTGTTGGTCACCTCAGTGCTGTAGTACACCCACTCTCCAGAAGGAGGCTGCGTCATGATGTGCAGGTCCACCTGAGGACACCCAGGACGGTCAGTGTATGTATATGATGTATCGTACCGTGTCATGTGGGTGTGGTCAGACCTTCTCTCCAGCCAGAGTAACCATGTCCAGGGGCCCGTACATGAAGCGGCCGCTCAGCACCTGGGGGCTGTCTTCCGGGAACACAGCGTCGTTCATGCGGTGGTTAGCTGTCACGTTCTGTGTGGACCAGAGGACACATGGGGGACATGAGAGGGACACTTTGTGACACCTTCTTTACTCAATACATTAACAGATAAAAGCCTTTAAAAAAAGGTATTTGACTCGTATGAGGTATTACCTGCTAACACATAATAGATTTAGATCAGTGTGTTACCTTTTCTTGTTTTGAGGGAATAGTCCCTCTCTAAGGAGATGTGCTGTGTATGATTGTAAGTGTACCCTCCTCACCCTGATCTTGACATGCGTCCTCTTTCGAAGCCACTTCTCTCGGGGTTTGGATGGAGTGAACTCAGACACCTCCTTCCCGTCCAGCTCCAGAATACTGGAGTTCTCATGCCTCATCACCTGCACACGCACGCATGCAGGCACAGACAGACAGACAGACAGACAGAGTGGGTTTGCATGCTTTGCAACATTAGTTACATACATTTTTTGACGACTAGTCCTGATCCTAAAAAGTGAGTGTGTAAAGATTTTAGTCCCCATAACGTGAAAAATGCCCACAGGCCACCTGATCTTTTCACAAACAAAACTTGCTGTAGTCAATGAAACGTTTCTACGTGTACTATTAATGTACTTTGCAGCAACCTCACATTGGGGGAGGGTTCTATATGTATGTATATGGCAAAATATTCAATAGTTACCATGGACACATAAAGCACACATTAACAAATGCTGCCAAAAAAGTTTGAAAACTGTTCTGAAACTCTAGAGCAAACACAAAATGGATTTAAGCATCACATTTTCAGAAGCCTGTGATCAATACGAGCGTTCATGGTCCTGTTTAGAGTCTAACTTGTGACTGTAATGTTATTTGAGAGAAACTTGTTTAACAAATCAGCTCGCTTGTTGTAGTTAGGGTTAACCCAAAGACATGATCAGGACATCAGCCTCAAAGTAACAACAGAGCCCATGCAGTATTTCTAACAATTATAATGTAATAGATGAGTGAGAGACTGAAGCTGTTTGTCCATCTGACGACAGATGTAGTGATCTAGGACACTGATGGTGTCTGGAGCACTGAAGCTCTAGGACACAGTGTGAACAGCTCATGTAGTGTCCACTACAGACTGTCCAGCACTTACCTGTCTGAGCAGGAAGGACACCACGTCTGTGGACTCCCAGTACGAGGCATGGAACAGGTGCGGCAGTGCCACCGTGGGGAAGGCGGTGAGAGCATCAGGGCAGTACAGGGCAAAGTCCAGACGCTTAGTGCCCCACCAGCGAGCTGCAACTGCACACAGCACTGCTCAGTACACAGCACAAGTACAAATACAAGTACACAGCAGAAATAATTACATAGAGGCAAAGAGGAATCTCAGAGGAGGGTTAATCTCAAGTGATCCCGTCCCATCCCAGTATTGTCCAGCCACTGCAGAAAGAAGGGGTCAAAGGTCAGAGAGACGTCATGATTAGTAGAAAGGAACAGTCCAGAGGGACAGTCTAGAAGGGACAGAGGCGTGCTGCTGCTGTCAGGACACCCACAGGTTAGAGAGGACAGAGGAGCAGCCACATCCGGCCCAGGCCCTCAGCAAAGGACGCTGATCAGATGAGAGGCTTCAGCTCACAGAGGAAACATGTGGAGACTGTTGGACCCAATCTGGATTTAATCAGCATGTCCACTGTTCCACAAACCTGCCCCATCACGAACACTACTGGCCAATTGAATGGAAAGTCATAGAACTATGTCATATCATGTGATCATATAATGTGAGTCACTCAAGAGTCACATATTATGAACAGTCACATGCCTCTCTTGCACAGCTGAAGCCTCTGTACATTTGGAGCCAGGATCATGGTTAGTCCCATGGGCACAAGTCCCGTGGGGCAGATTGGTGTGAGGCGAGGGTAGGTTTTCTCATGCAGATTGTAGCCCCTGTCCTCCTGGAGAATACCTTGGTCCACTTCGGCCTGAGAGTCCAGAGACACCAGGTCACATATGGCACATTGCAGCCCAGCTGACAGGCAGCCCTCCTCCTCCTCTCCATCACCAGTAGGGGACATACTCTCCCCGTCCAGCACCGGGTCCGGCTCTGGCTCCAGGGGTGGGACTGGATGGTGGATGGGTTTCTTGCGGGACTTGGGAGGGCTTTTCAGGCGGAAGGACATTTGCGAGGTGAGGGCGAGTTGGGACAGCAGACTGGAGCTTTTAGACTTGGGTATTTTGTTTTCTGTGGCTAAAGGGGATAAACACAACACAGCAAAATACTATTGAAGCAGATGTCAGAGTGTGCAATTCAGAGGGTCGGGCTGCTGTGAGGGAAGGTCCTAGCAAATGATGGAAACATTTGTGAAATTATGTAACAGTGTCTCTATACGAGGTAAACATTTTCAAAAAAATATAACTTTTACTGCTTTTATTGTTAAACACAAACATATTGGGCATGATGGACAAGTTGTTTATGTTATTATTTGGTCTTTTGGTTCTTGACGATTATCCAATCAGAAAGCAGAACGAGCCTCACATGAGCCTCTCATTTGGGTTGCCAGTTTCAATACTTTTACATGAGACACAGCCTTTGCCTATACTGAGAATCAAAAAAAAAATGTATGTGTCCTCCATAAAGAGAGGGTATAACACTACTGTGGAGTATGTGAAGATGTAGTATACTTTGTTCCTTGATTTTGGACATTTATGGAGAATTGCTGTGTGGGAGTATGGATGATTTTAAAGCACAGGCAACCCAAGTTCAGCTGTGATTGTATTACCTGTTTGAAAGTAAGTACAGGCTCCACACAGATCTGATGTGGTTGACAGATGCACTAAC
Source organism: Scartelaos histophorus (assembly GCA_000787155.1). Lineage (NCBI taxonomy): Eukaryota > Metazoa > Chordata > Actinopteri > Gobiiformes > Gobiidae > Scartelaos > Scartelaos histophorus. The sequence continues at coordinate 20,641 of KN499444.1, read as the reverse complement.
AAACAACTTGTATTTTGGTCATATATAAGTGTGTGTATTTGGAGTTGATTGAAAGCTCTGATCACATGAACAGAAATAACACAGCAATCTGTTCCTCTGGCCTGAACAATCTGATACATGTACAGTAACAGGCTGGAAGGGCATCCATGACATCTGCATAGATCAAAGGTCAAACTTCAAAACAGTTCAAAAAGTTAGAAGTTCATAGTGAAAGATCGCTCAGACACACCATTGTACCTAATAGAGAAGGCCACATGTCCTTTACTCTTGCTCGTGCTCCTGACAGGATGAGGACACAGAACACTGATCTGATCTGAAATGCAGACACAGCTGAGGTGTGCATGCACCAGGACACTGCAGAAATGCATCATTTCATTGCATTTACATAGAGACAGAGGACAGTGAAGGTGGAGTGTGTACATTCCACCACAAGAGGGAGACAGAGAGTAGGTCTGCAGCGAGTCCAGTGGGCTTCAGAGGTGGGCAGTTGGAGGTGTGTGAGGAAGGAGTGTGAGAGGAGTGTGAGAGGAGTGTGAGAGGAGTGTGAGAGGAGTGTGGGAGGAGTGTGGGAGGAGTGTGGGAGGAGTGTGGGAGGAGTGTGGGAGGAGTGTGGGAGGAGTGTGGGAGGGAGGGCAGCGTGTTTGTGTTATTCTTTATCAACAGGGACATATAATGCTATACACTGACTATATATACTGTATATACTATATACTATACACTGACTGTATATACTATATACACTGTATACTATACACTGACTCCTACGGCTTTTAGATGCCTTTGGTATAGGTCACAAGTTAAAATATTGCAGAGGTAACTGTTAGTTTGTGTCAAACACTCTGCTGGAGACACTAGTCCAGAGCATGATATGTCCCCTTTAAACCACCGCGCCTGAGCTTGAGACCTCAGAGTGTGTGTCTGTGCAGTGAAAATGGAAGACATGTCCTTGTCCCTTACTGTGAGACATGTGTGTGCAGAATGGAGGACATGTCTCTGTCCCTTAGTGCTGGGATGTGTGTGTGCAGAGTGGAGGACATGTCTCTGTCCCTTAGTGCTGGGATGTGTGTGTGCAGAGTGGAGGACATGTCTCTGTCCCTTAGTGCTGGGATGTGTGTGTGCAGAGTGGAGGACATGTCTCTGTCCTTTACTGTGAGACATGTGTGTGTGCAGAGTGGAGGCAGTGCTGCGGTGGACACTTACTGTTGGCTATGTTGGTGGCAGTGTAACTGTCTGCCATTCCTGAGACCTGGCTGGCAATGCTGACCTCACTGGCCCTCCGCTGGCCCCGGGACAGGGGCCCCGTGATGGGGGACGAGGGGTACGAACTGTCCATGAAGACACCACCATGAGACTGAACAACGTCTGCTATTGGTCCAAACAGAGATCATGTTAGACACACGTCCACAGAAGACAGGACACAAACGTCCAATCAAAGGCCTGCTCAGGGACACGGGGACACTGAGCTGTCCTGTAGATTTGGATCAAGGACACAAGCAAAGGACAACAGAAAATGCAGATGCACACATGTCCACAGTGACAGTCCTGAGGTCAGAATGTGTGGCTGTGTTCTGTAGGAGCTCTGAGCAGTGGTCAGTGTTAGCTCACACCACAGGTCAAAGGTCACAGCAGAAGTTAAACTTCATTCTGAACATGATGAGCAGGCACAACTCAATGAGACACAAGCACAAAATGGAGGCGCTGTATTTCCATGGCCAAAGAGCACCACCACAGGCAGGACACATGTCTGATCTGAGTGGACACGATTAAACCTGAAATGGAGTCAGATTTAAAGGTCCTGGACCGTAGTTTTTTCTATATGTATTTGATGGCAAAAAATAAATTCAATGCTGTCAAGTTTTTTTTTTGATTGAATATCTTTCACAGCTCAAACTGCTTCTTCAGTTCATCTTCTGAGGGATTTTAGTGATTATAGGCCGCTTAGGATTATAGTGATGGCAAAACTTCACTCTGGTCTTTCAAAGTAATGAGATGCACTAATCATGGTGAATAATTAAGATCCTCTTAATGAGTTCTATTTGTCACATTTTAGAGACCATCAAATAAATCTTTTACTAGGCTTTGGACTAGAGTCAGTTATGGACTAACACTAAATGTAGTTTGGAGCCATGGGAATACTGACACACACAACACGGCACCCAAGCATCTCCATGTTCAGAGGGACAAAGGGGGCGGAGGCAGCTGTTTGGACGAGGCTACACACACTCCGGGGTGGTGGGCGTGGCTTTGAGGAGGCCATCCTGCCAGCTGAGCACGGGCACTGGGATGCACGTCTCACTGATGGTCTCCGGACAGCGCAGGGACAGCGTGGGTCCACTGTCCAGCAGCAGGGGGGCGTGGCTCTGCACTGTCTCCACTAGGGGGCAGAGGAGCGCGGGGGAGACACAGAGACTCGTGAGGAAGGACAGTGACAGGGAAATGATATTGGTCAGTGCCGCTCCTTCAAACAGCCGCAACTAATGCAGTACTTGTGGTTCAATAGTTTTGCCTATAGTACTCTTATAAAGTTGGGTATAGAATGTAAACAGTAAAGTAGTAGTAATAGTAGTTCATAGGTGCACATGACTATACAGGCTGTGGGGATCTCTGGTGTAACTCTGAACAAGATCATAACACTGATGGTCTGTGTAAAGTGCATATGACAGGTGAGACTGCGCTTTTCACTCAGTTTATGAATTAACTGAGACTTTACTGACATTTTTTATGCTGTTTATAATGATGCATTGGATTTATACAGCGCCAGCCCACCAGTTTCACTAGGCAATGTGGGTGAAGTGCCTTGCCTAAGAACACAACAACTGTTTTGCCATTGCTGCTCCACTGTGGTACCTGGTATGTCCACCCAAGTCCTGCCCAGGCCCAGTCCTGATAATCTGACGAGAGCTGATCACATCAGGCTGGCATCATTTCACTAATACCTAGCAACCATAATATGAACAATGAACTGTGACAAATATCAATGATAAATAATTATACCTTTAATCTGTTAAACGAATGATTCAGCTGCCACACATTTGTGTTCTTTGTACATAAATGTATTCTAGATTAAATGTTTAATGATGACACATCCAGAGGGATTCAGTTCTCAGCACTTTTTAAAAACTTTCTGTTAAGCTATAATAAATATTTAGCACAAGTACTATCCCACCAAACCAAACTAGAATGAGAAACACATGAAAAGCTCATATCATGTCATATGCACTTTAACATTTGTTTGTAATCATAACTAGGCTGCAGTGTACTATAAAAGCATTCAGCCAACAGTGAATGCATAGTGAAATGCAGCTATACTTTGTACTTAAAAAATATGGGTGAGAGACATGTACAGTTTATCAAGGAAAGTCTGAAAATACACTCTTTTAATCCTTTATTTGGCTCTATAAAAACAGTTATACACAGAGTTATGTGTGGTGCGTGTGAGGCCTTGAGCAGCCCAGACTTACCCAGCAGAGCGGAGTTGCCGTCTCCCAGGGGGAAGCGCTGGTAGCGGGGCACGTTGAAGGGGGGCAGGAGGTGGAACTTCTTCTCCAGCAGAGGCTCCAGGCGAGAGGCCGAGGGGTCGGCCGGGTGGAACAGGTTATAGACCTGCTGACAGGCCGGGCGCAGCTGAGCAACTGCTCACATGAGACAGACACCGTGTCAAAGTCTGAATATAGTTTTACCTCACCGTGGAGGGGGAATCAACAGTCTAACAATCACCTTAGGCAAGGAGCTACTGTACTCAGTGTTGGGAAGTTATTAAACACCTGAAGCCAAAAAAGGTGTTCAGAATACTCATCTTGAGTAACTGTGCTGTTACTGATACTGTCTTCAGATTACAGTTGCTACATTGGGGTTTTTGATCATGCATTTTAGACTTTGAACTGCAGACAGAAAAGTAAGAGTGCTCCTGTGGTGCTCATGCTTATTTTCCTCTCTAAATGCATAACAAACAAATATGTTTTAATCCTACATGACCTTTTAATTCTATAATATTATGCTGTGTTATTATCAATATTCTGAATGGACCATACACTGGGATACAACACAAAAATACATTTCATTACAAGTACTCAGTGTTCTGTTTACAATACTATACTCACAGATACACATGTATATATACACAGCCTGTGTTTGGGTCTTACCGTCCAGCATGGGAATGACAGTTTTGCGGAGCGCCAGCACCAGCCCGAGGGGAGAGCCAAACAGGAAGAAGTCTGTGACCTCAAATTCAAACTTGCCCAGAGCAGCTCCGTCCAGCATGGTACTGCTGCTGGAGCGCCGAGAGACACCGTCACTGCGCAGCACACTGGAGTGGAGACTGTACAACACCACACAACACCACACAATACCAGACAATACCACACAATACCACACAACACCACACAATACCACACAACACAAGCAGAACATAAAGACAAGTGAGAAACACACAGTACTTCATATACTCAGACACAGTGAAAACATCACGTTAGACTTCTCCTTTCACTTAAATGTGCTGTACATCATTTTATTTGCAAAATAGTAAGTCAATACTGTAAACAAGGGCCAAAGCTCAACTAATTAACACTGTAGTAATTATTTAACAAATAAAAATATGACAACACTTAAATTTTGTTAAATGTCTAAACTGTCAGATAAATGCCTTCCTTCTACAAAAATAACCTTCATTTTGGATACCTGTTCAGTTTAGGTGTTTAGTCCCATATTAAGTCAGAATAAAAATGATTAAAATTATTTTGTAAAAAATCTGGATTTAGGATGGAATTTTGTGTACTGGTGACATAGAGAGATTGATTCCTTCTTAGAACTTTCTTTTTTTGGACAACTTTTCTTCACAAACTAACACTTAACTGATGTGACTGTGGTAAAAATTTAGCATAGGTAGTATCCCACCAAACCAAGTCAGACTTCCAAACCCTCCGTCATAAGGCTTTTGACTTCACACCTGGAGAGGAAGGCATGGTGCTGCTTGATGGTGTCCAGCTCGTAGGTGGAGGAGTCACTCCTCTTACGGGTGAGGGGCTTCTTCTCCTCGCCCGTGCTGGTGCGGGGGATGTCAATGTTACTGCGGCTCAGGTGTCTGCTGCCCTCTAGTGTGGGAGAGGAGGAGCCACAGTTCACGATGATGCCTGGAGACAGCAGGTCCTGGTCCTACAAAAGTACGAACACATACCTTATGTGATATGAGATATTTTTCAATCTTTTTTTGTAATGGAAAGGTTAGTACTACAATCAAAACTGAACCTGTGCCACCAGAGCCTTAACCTGTAGAAAGAGGAAGCATCCAATTGTTTCTTATTGTCAGTATATAAAACAGACCATGCCTCATGTGAAGCTCAGAATCTCCAGGATTCCCTCCCTGAGCTGCAGAGGCTGCACTAGTACTGACTCAGGACTGGTACAAGTGCTGGAGTTTAGGTAGTGACCGTTCAGATCAGAGAGACATTTTAGGTTTAAACAACTGGATTTCAGCATTACTTTGTATTGGTGTTTCACATTTAATTTACAATAATGTCAATGAAGAAAGATGACTGTATTGGGCATAGACTGCAGGATAGAAAATGGAAGGAAAAAAGTGACATAACTGAACTGATGAGGATGAAGTTAATTAACTTTTTTTCTTTGCTACATAATTTCTGTGTATAGACAATGTCAGAAGTAGTAAAGATATAGAAAAAACTATTGACTGAAATTGTGCATTGCAAAAAAGCTTAAGATATAAACACTTCTATCACAAATCAGAAAATGACTTAAATGTAGTCAAATGATCTTGCCGCATGGACAGATGACTTTACTTGACAAGTTCTCTTAAAATAAACTCATTCTAGACTAAAATGAATCAGTCTCAGAACTAGTAGATAGAGAATAAATCTGAAAACAAGATGAATAACCTGATACAAGTTTGAAAATCTTGGCCAGATTAGAGAAATTTGCAGTGTGTTTCCAAACTTTTGACATGTATTTCCTCATGACTTATAGAGTGAAGGATGTAAGTCCTGCAGGCGTGTCGTACCTGCACACTGACCACACTGCCTCTGCGGCTGCTGTTCTGGCTCTCGTTCACAGTCTGATTACTGCTGCACAGAGCGTCAAAGCCCAGGATGCCCCCCACACAGTCTCCGATCAGGCACACCTACAGGCACAGGGTAGAAAGGAACAACAGTAAGTACAAGTACCCATGCTGCTGTATTCAAGTACATTTTTTGTTGTATTTTGCAGAGTAGATTTTTTAACATGTGCTTTTCTTTGTAATCAAGTCAAATTCCAGCCATGTTGTAATCAGCTACAAATCATATTAGTTACTAGACAAGTCCCTTTGTCCTTATGCATCGCACTGCAGTCTCTGCTCTTTTTTTATACCCACAATAACACAAAGTATGTAAAAAAGGTACATACTGTAGTAACTAGTACTTTGAATAGTATTTTCTATGTGTACTATATACTACAACCCATGTACAAAGTTGACAGCAGTACTTGTACTAGAATTTGATGATTTGAAATAAAAAAAATAAAACAGACCTGAAGTTGTGTTTTGTTTGATTCACACGTTTGAGAAATCTTTATTATTAGTGTGTCTAAAAATGCTGTTCCACCTTGTGATGTCACCAAGAGGTTGTTTTCAAGTTAACAGCTCCTTTTACCTTTAGTTCAGTCATTCCAGGGCTGAAATGATTGAAATTATTCTAATTAACACGTATGAAGTTTAAGCACAGTGGAGGACATTCTCTATGACATCACAAGGTGGAACAGAGTGGTTTCAGTTTGAGAGAAGAACTCAGCCTAAATGTGCAGGGTTTGTGTTTTAAACATGTGTGAATCAAACACATACCACTCCAGGTCTGTTTGTGATGAGGAAACTACAGAACAGAGATCAGAAAACAGTGTTCTATGTGCCCTTTAAACTGTGTGGATATTGTATGTTGCGATGTCATGTTAATGCACATTTGCAGTACGCTTCCAACTCTGGCTGTGTGGCTGAGCGGTGAGGCACCTGTCCAGAGAAGGCAGCCCCATCCAGGGACTTGAGGAAGTCCCCGTAGACCTGGTTGGCACGGGCGATGACGGTGGACACGGCCTCCTGATACATTGGGGAGGAGGTGGCCAGGAGGGGCAGAGCGGCCAGAGGAATGTGGTCCTGACTGCTGGACAGACAGCCCTCATCATAACTGTAAGGACTCAGGCTGCAACACACAAAACATCAGTCAGTGCACTTGAAAGGATGAAAGGTCAAAAGTAAAAAGAGTGTGAAAGCACAAACTGAATAGTTACAATTAAAAGCTCTATACCTGATTTTAAATATCTTAAAAAAATAAAAATGCAACTTTTTAAATGGCTCATAATTAAAATTATACCATATGCAGTCCAAGCATCTTAATTTTTCACCACAAGGAGTTTATACACTACAAAAAAGTTTGGCCAAAATTTAAGATCTAAACACTTAAATCTACCAGAAAATGGCTTAAAAGTAATGAAATTATCTGTCCAAGCACCAAGATGATTTGACTTGACAAGTTATCTTAAAATAAACTCCCTCTAGGCTAGAATGAAGCATCTCAGAACTAGTAAGTAGAAAATAAATATGAAAACAAGATGAATTACCTGATATAAGTTTTAAAATCTTGCTCAGATCAGAAAAAATTGCAGTGTACTATACACCTTTTCAGAAACCAGAGTAGAGTAAATTAAACTAATGTCGACTAGCATGCTAAAGCACACTTCCTAATTCAAGAAACATAAAAACACTTTATAAGCCATTGCTGACAGCATGCAGCAGACATATTTTGACCTCAAGAGCTGCTATAAAATACATATATCTGTACTGGGGCAAATTCTACTCAGATCCATAGGGAAAAAATAGGTACAAGATTTCAAAAACTGAAATAATCATCTATGAATCCAAGTCACTCACTCATCGTTCAGTGTTTTTTCCCTTATTTTTGAACTATTAATTAAAATAGAATAAAAATTATCCATTGATTTCAAGTGTAAAATGCTCACTCAGGGCTTGTGTAGTATACAAATACTCACAAGCTGGAGGGAAAGTGTCCCTTACTAACACTTCTACATACATGAAACTATAGTGATTTTTTATCTGAAACCTTTTAAACCACCATTTTCCACTGTAATCTGCATTAATCTTTAACTTTAACACTGCATCACTCCTACACTGTAAATTTCTCTGATCTGGAAAAAAATGTCAAAGTTCTATCAGGTTCTTCATCTTCTTTTGACATTTATTCTCTACGTACTTGTTCTGAATTGGTTGTATGATCTTAATAATTGTCACATACATTTCTTCCATGACTCAACTAGTCAAAAAAGCTTAAATTTGGGCAATAAATGTTTAAAGAAGCTCCAATCCATTTCCCATAGTTTTCCCTAAAACACTTGTTTATAGATTCAGTGATACAGATTTGCTTGATACAGACTGACTACCAACGACTATCATGTCAGACTGATTTAAGGACAAATGTCTAGAATTTAGCATCTTTGAATTTATTATCAGGTCATTCATACTAATCATAAACTGATTTTAAGTATCTTTATCTAGAATTTAGCAGAATTTTAAAAAAATAAAATAATGAGAACTTATTATCAGAACATGAACACTAATCATAAATTACTGTGTGTTTATATCAGACTTAGCATCTATAAACTTATTTCAGCCCATGAACACTCACCAGAGACTGATTCATTCTAGTCTAGAGGGAGTTTATTTGAAGAGAACTTGTCCAGTAAAAGGATCTTGCAGCAAGGACAGATCATTTCACTACTTTTCATTTTCAGATAGATTTAAGTGTTTATAACTTACATTTGGGCAAGCTTTAATGCAGTATCAAGCACTTTGACATTGCAACCTAAATCTTATGTCTTACTTGGAGACCAGATTGAAGGCGTCAGCACAGATGGGCGGGCAGGGCACCAGGCGGATGGCAATACGTCCCAGAGCAGCAGGATAGTGAACCCTCATGACTGCGTCGAAGGCCGTGCTGATGGTGTTAACATCGGCCTGTTTGCTGCTCTGCTCTCCCCCTCCAGTGTCCAGGATGTTCCCACCGTGGAGAACCAGGATCAGCACGTGGATCTTGGAAGGCTGGAGGCACTGCTGTGAAGAGCTCTCCTGGAGGTCACAAAACAACACAGTTACACAATTAATACTTACAGAATGTCTTTCATGATGCGGATACACTCAATCAGATTATCATAATGAGAGCAGAGACAGCATGCTCACAGAAGGGCAGGCCAAGGATTCTGGGGCTGAGTCGTATCATGAGTCATGATGTTCACACAACAGAATATGGAACAGAACAGAGGAGAGCAGAGAACAAAGGAGAACAGAGGAGAGCAAAGGAGAAACAAGAAGAGCAGAGGAGAAACAAGAAGAGCAGAGGAGAAACAAGGAGAGCAGAGATCAGAGGAGACCAGAGGGGACAGATCATGGCCGACCTGCACTGGGACAACGGTTCAACATCACAGAGGGGGAGGAACACTGGACCACTGGAGAACACTGCACTGGGGAACCCTGTCATGACTGAGCATACCCTGGGCCGTGTCTGCAGCACTAACCAACAAAATATTGAACTACAGACAAAGTGGTAAAAGCTCCTTGTCAAAGCCTGATCCCGTCAGATCTCAAAGCGTAAACAGGACTGGGTCTGGTTAGTACTGAATTGGGAGGCTGCTACCAGGACCAGGAGCTATAGTGGAGCACCTGTTATCTAGGCCTATACGTGTCATTAGAGGTATAATACTCCCTAAAATAAAACCATAGTCAGACTGGAGTGGAGTGGACTATGGGCACTATCACAGTGTGGTGAGGTTTCATGTCTCTGGGTCCTGTACTGATGTAAATAAACTTCTGTGTTACAACTCCAGCCTCATGTGTCTTCTCTCACGCTCAGTTTATTCTACACCACCATCTGCTTGTCTCCATAGAGATGTTTGTTGTGCATGGAATGTTCCACAGTATAACATTAAATACTGAGGATGTGAGCATCAATTACTGAGCATTAATTAGAGATGTTTTTATTGTTTAGACAAACTGCTGTAAAACAGGCATTAGCATCTGTGAGCAGGGCCACCTGCAGTCGGCCTTGGCCTGGTTTCACTACCTGCCTACCTTAAGAGTCATATTGTGGAACATCACAGGAAAGCAACATCTCCATAGAAATAAAGATGACCCTCCACCAAAGAAAAGTTAAGTAGTGCACCTATAAATTGTGAAACTAATCCAGGTTATAACATCTTGTACTCTAACTCTAGCCCACCTCTGACAGAAGACAGTGTGCAGTTTTGAGTGGGACTGGTCCAAAACTCCACATGTGCACAGGACACACATCTGGACGTCTTCACGGGGACAGGGGGACACAGGGACAGGGCGAGGGTCCGATGGGACATTTGAGGGTCAGTCTGGGCAGGCCTCGGCAGCCTCTGGGGGTACTTACTGTTACTGTGATGGTGGGAATGGGGGAGCTATCGGCCTGGCCAATAAGAGAGCCACGCATCTGAACACAAGAGGACATACAGGCTCAGGCTCCTGCAGCCTACACGCACTCACAGACCGCCACTACGGGGGGGCAATGTTTCATGACATGAATATTTTATATTTTGGAGTATCCTTCAGATCAGGGGCTCCAGATGCCCTACCTGCTGTAGCAGAGATCCTTTGCATGTACGTGCACTCTCAGGATCACATACGACTTAGTAACTCTATCACATAAATGCGACTGACTGAGCCAGATGCATAAGATACTAACTCATGAGCAGGACACCACTTATTAAAAAAAAAAAACTTGGGTGGGCTCCGTCGTATCCTGTCATATACAAGATAGTTCTAATCTAATCCCCACTACATTACCAGCCAAAGGTTTGGACACAGCCTCCCATTCAGTGTTTTTTTAAATTTGTGTTTACAATTTTCTACATTTTCTCAACAGAGGGCATCAAAGACATGAAATAAGATATGCAGGATTATGTAGCAAAGAAATAAAGTTAAATAATGCTACTAAATCTGTTTTTTATATTCTAACCCTTGAAGAAGCCACCCTCTGGTCTGTTGACAGCTGCTAACTCTGTGAGCTTCATGATGAAATCCCTGAAATGTTTTTTACTTCTCAGCCGTGAAGCATTAGGGTCAAGAAATGACAAAAGTGAAAACAAGGGTTCAAAGAAAAGAAACTAGAAGATAAATAAGCTAAAAATAAGTTTATTTACCTTCTAGTTTATAGTTATATTCCATGAGTTCATTTCATTTTGAAAGTGTGTCCAAACTTTTGACTGATGTGTGTCAGAAGAATTACAAACGTTTCCCAAAGAGCTCAGGCCTAGATCTCACCTCGTCCAGCCTCTCTTCACTGATGGAGGGCTCGTAGTCCACAGACATCTCCTGAAACAGTTCACCTGTGGGCACGGCACACACACACACACGCGCACACACACACACACACACACGCACGCACACACACACACACAGTTAGTCCCCGTCAGGAGCAGGAGGACAGCAGCTCAGAGGGGACATGTCCTACCAGGAGCATCCTCTGTGTCCGCCGCCTCCATCTTGTCCATCAGGTCGTTGGAGTTCCATTTGGTGATCTCTTTTGGAAAGACCTCCTCTCCATCAGACAGGTCCTCTGAAACACAGCAGAGTCCAGCTTCAGTCAGTCACAGTCACAGATGGACACACTAGAGGGCCTGTAGCCGTTAAGTCAATTCTTCGCTCCCTTGTGTCTTAGTCAACCAAAATTTGTATGTGTCGAATAATTAATAACAGCAGAAAGAAGGAGTTAGTGGTATTTAGAAATAAAAGAAAAACAAAAATAAAGATTAAACTTATTATTTTTAAAACACACAGGTTAGTTATAATTCTAATATTTTAAAGGTTTTAAACAGTATGTAAGAAACAGATTTAAAATTTCATAAACCTTGGTGCACCTATTGGTGTTCCTAGATACGGCATAAGATAATGGTGATTTATTCAGAATCACAAAAACACTGGAACATAAAGGTGCACTATGGAAATTTTCTGGTATGCCAGCACAACACTGCCAGCTTAGCCCTTGTTATCTAGACCAATACATGTGATCAGAGGTATAATACTCCCTTCAGCAGAAGCGTAGCCAGACTGCAAATAATGATTTAAACTTAAAATGTCTCTGATCTGAACGGTCACTCCCTAAACTCCGGCTCCTGCACCAATCCAGAGTCAGTGCTAGTGCAGCCTCTACAGCTCAGGGAGGGAAATCTGGAGGCTCTGAGCTTCACATGAGGACTGGTCTGTCCATAAACTATGAATGAAACAAACTTGGATGTGTCTCCATCTGCAGGTTAAGGCTCTGGAGACACAGGTTCAGTTGTGAGTGTAGGACTTTTTGCAGAATCCAGCCCACATAGACATACATAAACATAGGTACGGTCCACACTAAACTAAAGCTCACCAGAAATAGCAGTTTGTACAGTGGTATTCTTGTCTTACGGAGACTATAAAAAGACTGTAGCAGATTTAGCCTGCCGTAGTACATGCATTATGAAGTAAAGTGAAGCAGACACACTCACATATATAGTGCATGAAGAGTTTATTTTGAGTGTGGTTTGAATACAGATAGAGGACATGTTATGTAAAGTCATGTTGAATCTTATGAGCTTTTAATCTAGAGATAACAGTGTTCCCTCATCATTAGTTCATCTGTATTTGGGGCATGAGTGATCAGAAAACTGCTGCTGTCTGTCCTTTATCTCCGCTCACTGCTATTTACGTGTAATTATTTCACAAATTCAGATTCATGAGTTCAAAACTGTAACAAAAACACACAACTGAAAATGCCTGTGAGAGTGAAACTGGTGATTTTCAGATTCTAATGTGAGGTCATACTTTCAGATGGGGGCAGAAACAGACCTCCCTAATGATAATCTGCAGTGATCTTGACGCTGGTGGTGTTCTGCATGTATTTCTATGGCGCAATGTTCAGCATTTACCATGGCAACACAATGCACACATTAGCAAACAATCAAAAAGTTTAAAACTGCTCTGAAACGCAAGAGCAAACACAAAATGGATTGAAGCATGACATTTTCAGGAGCCTATTATCAGTATGATACCTTGTGACTGTAATGTTATTTGAGAGTTGTTTAACAGCACAAATCAGCTCACCTGGTGTAGTTCCAACAAAGTTTTTTCTTTCTGGTCAGACGATGTTAAAACAAAGCTCAAAGTAAAACCTAACTTGAGTAACAGAGCTTCAGACAGAGCAGAGCCTCTAGATAGCTTACCCCCCAAGGGAATGTCAATCAGCATCAGCTGGAGAGTATCAGTAGATTGTACTTTGCCATGAAATCTCGAAATGAAATCTTTACAAATGTTGAACCTGATCATTTCTATCAGTGACTGGACCAAAGCTCTCACACAAATCTGCATTTATTATTATATTATTGTTGAAAATAGAATATGTTGACGTCCAACCTAGCTAGATTCATTAACATATTGTACAGTTTAATATTAAATACCAGAAAAGGCATAATAAAAGCAGTTTAGTGATAATGAGGGATTTCTTATTCGGATGGTTAACAACGTGTTTAAAACTTGTGTAGTAATACATGTCCCACCAGCAGAGGGCAGTGACTCAATAGCTCTGGTCTACCTGTTAATTTCTGGCTACTCAGTACAACAGGAAACATTAGAATAATGTGGTGTATGGAGCTGTATGAAGCCCTTAGGAAGTATGTAAAGCACATGTGTCAAGGCAAACACACAGGGGATGTTGGAAATTAGACAAAGACCTATATTATATTTATTTGCAGTCAATAACACAAGTTCATATTCTACACAAACTCAACTACATTAACGTAAGTAACTTAAAAAAACAAACCAACTACTACTCAGATCATACTTTAACTCCTACCTGAGTTGTGAATTTGACTTTTTAACTTGAAAAGTTTTAGCTTCTCTTTGCACGTAGTTTGTCTCATTCCCTGTGTATGTACAGACGTCATGTGGAGCTCAGAACCTCCAGATTTCCCTCCCTGAGCTGCAGAGGCTGCACTATCACTGACTCGTGTGCTGGGGTTTGGGGAGTGATCATTCAGATCAGAGAGACATTTTAGCTTTAATCGCACTGGAATTCAGCATTGGAACTGGCAACCCAAATGAGAGTCATGTAAGGTGCATTTTGGTTTCTGATTGGATAATTATAATGAGAACCAAAACTCCATATTTTAAAAATCAACTTGTCCATCATGTCCAGTGGTTTTGTAATTTCTTGTAAAGAATCAATCAGTAAAAACTATATTTGATTTCAACATCTCACACACACAAGAAGCTTGGTTATGTTTATGGAATTTATAATACATACAATTCATTTGAGAAATGTGCACAGTAATTTCTACTATGTTCTACTACTTTGAGGTAAAAGTACTACATTTTTGGCTACTCTACCCACCTACCTCAGATAAGAATTTCCACATCTCCAGCTTGCAGAAAATTGCTCTGTGCGTAAATTGAATATCATCATTTTAAAATGATAAGCATAAGGATTAATCCTCTCTCCCTCTGACATTGTGTTAAATGGAATCCTACACTTTTTAAGACAAGGTACAAATCCAGTGCAGCACTTTTAACTCTTACTTATTGTCAAAACACAACTGACGCACAACAGTTGCGTGACCTGACAGTCTCTCATGGGTTTAAGACGAGAATAAGAAGTAGTTTAAACATTATATACAGCTATTTTTATGTCGTTATTTTAGCGTTTTACAACTATAAACAGAACACAGGTCTAAAAATACAAGCCTGAAATAGTCCCAATGTAGTCGTGCATACATATTTAAAGATATATTCTGGGATATTTTTACATTCACCACCAGCGACCGAGGCAGACGCACTCATGTATTGTGCATGAAGTTTATTTTTACTGTTTTAACCATAAAAAGAAGATAGAGTAAAGATAGAAAAGAGGTTATGAATATATAATGACCAGTGTGATATGTTTGTGTTGTATTGAAGTGAATATAGATCACACAAGGCACTAGAGCATGTGTTTGAGTTTATAAGGCATTCAAGAACAGGGTTTAACAGAGACCGACAAACTCCTGGGTCTGGAGCCAAGCTTCCCTTTCACTTTTCTCAGACCTTCAGGAAAAAAAATCATGCTAAATGTTTAAGTTCTAATCAGCTCAGTGTTAACTAATGAGCACAAGAGCTACAGTTTCAATTAAAATCTCTTTCTGAAACTTTATAAACCACAAGTATTTTGCAGAATCTTGTGTTTAGTTTTTGTTTTTTAACTTTCATTGCCACAAAGGAATAGGCAGTTGACATCAACATTGTCCTGAGACCCGGCCTTCACATAATTTACATATTTACTTTTCTAAAAAAAATATAAGGGATGTTAGAGCATAAGTGTCTTATGTGAAAAAGTCAGTAATAACAAAAACCTCATTCTTTTAAAAAACTGGCACCTTTAGCTGTAGTTGACCGTTAGATCCACTGTATAAACATGTGCGTTTTAGATATCCACTGATCAATGGTCGGTGTCTCAGGTTTCAGCCAGTAGATTGTGATCATTTTTCTTGCAGTCATCAGGAGAATCTTGTGCTTTAAATGTGTTTTTTTTTTTTATTTATTTATTAGTTAGCATGTAGCTGGTTCTATTTAATATTTTAATTGATTGGCAAAAGAATATGGGAAAATGAATGAAACATATTTTTCTGGACCCAGAGCAGAGGGGTCACTGTTGGGCTCCATAGAGCATGACTCCCAATTATTACCAACACATTGAATTCATAAAAATATGATAATTTTGAGTCAATATCAATATCTTGCTTTTGGTGTCAATAACAATATTTGTCAATACTGATATTAAGGATGACACATGGCCGCACACAGTCGTTCATTAAAATATTGTTTTCAGACCTCAAATGTGACAGATACTGATATTAGAGCCGATGCTTTGCCCATTAGGACCTTGTTCTCTTGTAAATAAGGTGGAACTGTTTGAACATGTGAAGTGCAAAAGCAGAGACAGGAGGCAAATATCACACATGAGAAACACATGACAAAGGCGCTGAGTGGACAAGAGTCAGGGTCAAAGTCTGTCACATATGGACAAGAACACGGCTCTTCATGCTGAAAATACAGTGGAGGTTTTATGCTAAACATGAAGTTTACTGCTAAACTGACTCTTGGAAGCTTTACTTCATGTTATAATGTCGTTAACTCCTAAAAAAACAGACCTAGAGTTGTGTTTTGTTTCATTCACACATGTTTGAGTAATCCTGCATTATTAGTCTGTCTACATCTCCAAAGCTCAAAATGCTCTGTTCCACCTGGTGATGTCATGAAGCGTTTTCACATTAACAGCTCCTTTTACCTTTTGTTCGGTAGAGATCAGCAATTCCAAGGCTGAAACCATCCAAATAATTTGAGTGAAGGTGTATGGAATTTAAAAGGTACAACAGTACCACAGTGGAGCACTTCCTGTATTACTACATGACATCCCAAAGTGGAACAGTGAGTTCTTTAAAGCACAACTCAGCCTAAATGTGCAGAGTTTATGTGTTGAAACAAAACACAACTCCAGGTCTGTTTTCTGATGAGGAAACTACATAAGAAGACCCAAAAATATTGGAATATAGCCATTTAAAAACATGCTTCATAGCATGATTTCCTATGAAAACACATTTAACATAAATATGTATGAATTAACTTGAATCACACAATGAAACTATATATATAAACAAAATCAGTATTAGTGTTGAACTTTCCATTAAAGGAGACTTGTGCTTATTTTAAAGGCTGTTTGCTGTATATTAGTTTAACAATCATGACATGTTACAGACTGTCAGCTTGTGTTTTTCTCCATAACCTTGTTCACTCACACTCCCACCAGTAGAGGGACAGTCATTTTTGGCAGGCCTTTTTGCATTGCATTTTATTTTGCATAAAATGGTGATTAGACCTGTTGCAATAATTTTTAAAGTGCTGATGAAAACATAGATAAATAAATACCAAACCCGAAAAATGACTGCCCCATGCATCTATTATGGAGTAATAAGTGGATTTCAAAATCCTGACTATAAGCTAAAATACGTCTCCTTTAATATGTGAGAGAGGGCGTGGTCTTGGAGCATGCAGTGAAGGCGCCACCTCCGATCCCAACGCCGCAGAACCACAGCCACACCCACTTATTACAAGCGCAGCCCCAAAGCATGCTGGGTATCGGGGAAGCATAGGAAGTGATCTGCGGTTAGAGAGCATGCAGAGTGAGGGAAGGGCGGCAGGTGTGGACAGGTGCAGACAGGTGAGAGCAGAGGACATGGAGCTGTGGTTACCGTGAGCGTCGAAGAACTCCTCGTCTGAGCTGTCGTCCGAGTCCCGCGCGATGCTCTGCATGCGCCACTCGGACAGGCTGTGGCGGGACGGGCTCACTGCAACAAAATAACACCAGGTTACTGATGTGTGTTTATCATTAGATTACAGAATTAAAGTGATACCAGAAAGTACTTCTGTAAGTCATTTCATTTTAATTTTTAATTTTTGTTTGACCAAGGTACATTGCAAACATAAGGATCTGTACATGTACATGTTTGGGACCATTTCTGGTGCTCAAAAAGAGCAAGTTTGTTTTTTTTTGTTTTTGTTTTTGATTCCATTTATGGTTGTACAAACTAATAATAATTATAAAGAAGGCACAAAAGTTATAATTTGTGCTTATATCAAAATAAAAGATAATGTTAAAAAGAAGAATATGTTTAGTAAAAAGTCATGGTTTACTTGTGAAGACAATCTCAATGTATTTTTTTCCAAGTCTTTTAACGGTAAACTATGCAGTTTTTCTGGTGGTGGGTCCCCCATCTGCTTTCTCCATGGAAATGCTTGGAATATTCCTTATGGCATTATAGGAATTGCATGTAAAATTTCATAAACTTGACCTAACGGTTTCCCAAAAACTAGGAATATCATGATATCGTATCTTCAAAAGTCTCACAATATCGTAGGTCAGCGGTACCAATCTGTGAGCCATATGCCAAGATGCTTGTCTCGGTCACATGATGCATTAACACAAATATTAAACCCACCAGCTGCAAAATAAAAAACTAAAATACAGCCATCTTTGGTATTATTTTGTTAATATAATAATAAGCCTTTCCACAGCTTTTGTGTTAATTGTATCATTTTATTTTCTTGTATTTATCCGACACTCCTTTAAGGTTGGTCCATGAAAATATTGTGTGACATTAAATGGATTTGTGGCGCAAAATAGGTTGGGTCATAACTGCTTTGCTTAAATGAATAGTTATTTTATTGTCTTTCTTATTCTGTAAAGTACTTTGAATTACTTGAAAACCTGCCTTGTCATGGTGCAGCAATAACTAAAAACACACTGAACTACATAAACCATGATCCTTTGGAAATAACTGTTATGAAGCACTAACCCTAACCCTAAATCTTAATTCAAGGGCTATTAAACTCTTTTAAAAGGAAAAAGTAGCATATTCACAATCTTGTAAGCCTCCACAAAATATCACAATAAATATCAAACCCTGAGATGGATATTGTGAAAATATTGTACACACGTCCCTACCCGATACTAGATAAACATGTTCAGCTCTGATTGTGGTACTTTTCTAAATCAGTAAGCGCATAAACAGCATAAAAATGTACTTTATAAAACATGTTTTTACTGGGAGTGGAGCTGTCTCTGCACAAATCTGACCTGTAACTTCATCCTGGCACCGTCAACTGTTCATCACCATGGAGACAGATTACTTTAATGCCAAACTTTGGAACAATTTAGGAAAGGGAAAACTACCTCCGTACTGGGCTCAAAACAGAAATATATTGAGTTGTTAAATACAGTATTTAGTCATGATTTTACTTGTAGTTTTTTTCCATTCTTGTTGTTCTGAGTATTTATACTTTTGGATTTTGCAGCGTGTGCGTAAATAACTGGTTGTGGTTGGAGGGGTTGATGAGCTCCAAATGGACTAAATGTACGTCTGCTTTTCAATCTTTTGCAACCATGAGCAGGTGATGTAACTTCTCCACAGCATTTGAGAAAGTAACAGTCTCCATTTGATGTATTCTGGTTTGTTCAGAGCAGAGCAGAGGAGTGAGTCCGTATGAAGACTTGGCTGAGAAACATCTCGGTTATTTCCATGCATGTGTTTGAGCCTC
>KN499443.1:0-10554 GCA_000787155.1 Scartelaos histophorus | reverse complement strand
TTTAGGACAGATTTTTGGCCTGATGTAGACCTCAGTTAGTCCTGATATAGTCTTTGTAAATGAGTCACATATTGCATTGTTCATTCACCACATGAAAGCTGCTTCTGTAGCCATAGCTGCCCTGAGGTAGACTGACAGAAGCAAGACTGGCAATCTGCGCAATCTGCTCCTCCAAACACCAGTCATATCATTTATACATAATGATATAGTCTAAGGTAAGTTTAAGTCTTGGTTTGCCTCTGGGTTATGTATATATAATGAATAACTAACCTACTAGCCATCGCCTTCCAAATATGAAGTGACAATGGGAGTGCTTCTGGCTCCATAGACAGGGGCTCCAATTGACTTTGCATTGTAAAATGGTTGTTTTGGTCATTTTGGTCTTAAACTGTTCGTATTGATCGTCTACGTGATCCTGATCCTATAACCGCAAGCCTCACTGAGCTGCATTTGACTGGAGCCGAACGCAATGGAGACGTCACACTCCCTTAGTCCATTTTTATGTCACTTCTAGCCTGATCTTAACCTTATTTTAGTCCTGCTTACAGTTCACAAGTTTAAATATCAGTATCAAAACAATACTGAGTTGGACGTTTTTAGTTTTTTTTGTTTTGTTTTTTTTTGCATTACTCAAAAATATTAGGTTGCATACAGGTTGCAAGATTTAAAATCAAAATTTAAAATTCAACTTAGAAACAATCTAAAACATAATTACTATATTATATATACTATACTATACTATATACTTCTATATTCTATATTGAAAATTATTATTGACATTAGATATAATTGGAATAAAATTAAACTTGGGCTTTTGTTTCAGTTTGAAATCCTAAGCTCTTACGTCGCTCGCTCATTACATACTTTTACACAACTTTGACGTCATGTTTTGGATCCGCCCACTGAAAACATCACACATTTTGCCACTGTATAATTAATAGTCTGTTTAAATGGTGGTTTTAATGTCTATCAGGAAACCACATTAGCCATGAGTCATTTTGAAGTGAGAGACACAGAGGCACCATGAGGCCGAGTGGAGAGGCTGTCATCACATAGACTGGAAATATGACAGAGAGCGGAGTCACACCAGTGGTGGAAGAGGTGCTCGGTTTTGTTACCTGAGTAAATGTAAACCGGAACAACAACAACAAATGCTCATGTAAAAGAATCAAAATCTCCTTAAAGCTACACTGTGTAACTTTTCTGGTGGAGGGTCCGTCACACGCTTCTCTACATGAAGATGTTATTGCGTTACATGGAGTGTTCCACAGTTACAGGGTCAGATCTGTGGAGAGGCAAGTCCCCTCACAGTAAGATGTATGGAGTTGTATTGTTCAGTCATAATTATAGCTACTAGAAAAAAGAAACTGAGGACTTCATAGCATGTAATAAACAATTTAAAAGTCTAAACCCAGTATAAACTAGAACCAGGCCTAAATACACTATCACTGCTACTATACATTTATTCATTCCTTTTTTTTTACACTAATCATCTAATAATAATGTTTAAATCTGGATGTATTATTCATAATTACTAGTCATAGTTAATTACTAGACCGAATAAAAAACTAAACACCAGGAAGTAAATTTGAAGTCCATAATAGCACAGTTAATCTAAGGCGTGTATGAAACATCTAAAAAAACTGCCACAACGTCTTCACAACTAAAGCTACACTGCGAAATATACTGTGGGATGGCATAAAATCCACTTCTACAAATACTGCGACTGCAACAAGATATGCGTATTATTATTCTTCAAGAAGCTACTCTAACATTACTACATTCTACTTTAACCATAATAAAGGGTCATTTACTACTACTATGGTCATGGTAAATGGTCACATTTTTCTATCGTGCTTTTCCACCTTCAAGGCGCTTTATAACAAGGGACCACTCACCAATTCACACACACACACACACAAAATAGTGTAATATGTGCCTTTTAAGTCCTCGTTCATGCTTTATGGAGGATAATTAAAGTAGTAATTCTAACGTGCTGCCGTGTGTAGTCCCTGCCCTCAGCGTTCACACAGTTCTGTTCACACACACACTCTCACACACACACACACACACACACACACACTCATCCATCAGTGTATGCAGACACTAGGGACAAGGTGGCAAAGCGAGAATGGCAGTGGACAAACTGAGCTACTGCCGCTCCGACTACTACTACTACTACGACTGCTACTACTATTACTACAACTTCTACTACTAGTAATCACACTAAATTAACATAATTAATTCTGTACATCTAAATATGACTAATTTAGCATATTCTAACACTATAGCATGATAAAGGCCCATATTAACTCCATAAAGCTATAATAGACTTGACTGGCATTAAATCTACTATTACTACTACTATTATTACAGTATTGGCACGTGAAGTGTAGTTCAATAGACTTATTCAAACAGAAGCTGTAAACAAATAGGTGTGTTAGTTTCAGTGTAGTTTTAGTGTAGTCTGCTCGTCGCTTCAGGCAGATATAAGGCAGTGTCTACCATAAATCTGACCAGAACTGAAGAAAAAGCTTTAGTCCAGACAAAATTTAATATTTCTTTTGATGTGAATCGGACCCGGAAGACTGAGGGATTACACAGACACTACTACTACTACGACTAGGGCTACTAATTAATACTATATTTTTGCATATTAATCTTCGAGACACCTACACTAAACGAACCCTAAACCAGTACTTTGACCACAATGCTATAATGGATTTAAATATCATCAAATCCACCACTATGCTGCTACTACTACTACTTTGACTACTACTACTACTGCTACTCCTCACATTACATTACCACAATTAATTCTGTACACTAAATAATACAATATTAGCACTCCATAAAGCTATAATAGATTCAAATGGTATCAAATCCACTACTGCCACTACTACACGCACTACATTATCATAATTAATTCTGTTCAGTTATACAACTAAATATTACACAATTTGCTTTTTTTCTAAAAGCTCGCCACGCTAACCCTACATCACCAATTGTACTTTCCACTGCCCATAATGACATAATAAAGGCCCATTTGAGCTCCATAAAGCCCCTATAATAGCCACTATAATAGGTCTGAATGTCAGAGCGAGTGGATGAATAGCCTGTGTCTTTGTGTGAAGATAAATAAACTGAACGGATGTGAGTTTGAACCTAACCAAACCTGTACTTCTGCTGCTTCTGAGTCTGGGCCAAAGAATACAGGTCTGACCAGAAGTGCCTCACGTCTCCTCACACGAACACTGCAAAAAAGGAAAAATATAAGGGTTAAAGGTACACTGTGTAACATTTCTAGGAGGGACATTTCTGCTTATCTTCATGGAAATGTTATTGATATTCCCGTATTTACAGAAGGAATTATTGTATTTTGGACCACTAGAAATGACTCCATGGAAACAGGCAGGTGCTAGTTACTTCAGCCATAGGCTGTATACAGTTTGTTTTTCATTTTAGAGGCGTTTAATTAACAAAATCTCATCAATCAATGTTAATGATGTTAAAACCAAAGTATGAAACTTTTTAGCCAAAAAATCAACTAAAATAAAAGCATGTTTGCTTGTTTTTTTGTTTTTTTTATTATACTGAAAAACATATGTCCTTACTCTGAGCAGACATCTCCACAAACCATCTTGTTTCTATAGAAATATTTCTACATGCTGTATATTATAATATTCCACAGTATGGCTTTTTTATGTCTCATGGTACACTCAGCTTTTTGCATATGTTTTCCCAATATGGTTTTAACTACAAATGGTAAATAAACTTACCTAATGTAACATAACATAACCTAAAGTATCTGTCTCCATAGAGAAAATTGATGAGGTGATGCACAACCTGCAGAGAGTTACACACTGTACCTTTAATAAACTAATCAAATTGTCTTAAAACCATAGTCTGCATATTCTCTGAGATCTGACCAATCCTAGTAGGCACTGTGGTTTTGTAATGTGCTTAGATATAAATGAGCAACCGTGAGACAAATATACGTTTAATTGCCAGATATATAATCTATATAACACATAGTAATACACATAGTTTTGCAGTGCACATTCGCTGTGACGCTGCAGGGGGTGCGGTTCAAGTCTTCTCTCATTTGTTTCCCGCTTTAAAGATATTTACATTTAAACTGACTCGGACAGATCAGAAAAAGTTCATTCATGGCGTAATTTAACGTGGCTATCAGAAGTCAGTGAAATATACCACTCAAAATGATGTATTATGTGTGTGGTCAAGATTAACTTAAGTTTAAATAACACAATAGAGTAATAAAGGAGTCTTCTGCACCAGACCCATCCCTCACTGACACTGGGGCTAAACATGTCAGGAGCAGGAGGATTATAGCCTGTTTATTGTGCATGAATTAGACGGATGGGGAAAGCCCGGGAATAAAGCACCTAAAGAACCTTCTAATGCAGCAGACACATTTTCTCTAGTGCACTTTAAAATTGAAGGCTTGATATCATGAAGATGCTGTTGTTTTGTCTGTAATGTTGCACTTATAAGATGCACTTATTTGATTATGGGTGTATTTATTGCTCAAAAATACCTTTAAAACATGCACTCTTGCTGTGAACTGGGCCTTTTCTTCACAGTTCTCACATATAAATTGCCCTGGCTTGAATCTCTTGCTTGTTTCTATGGAGATCAAAAAGTGTAATGCCATACTTTGGAATACTGGAAGTAGAGCAATGCATGACGGCAAGGTACTGGCAGGCTCTCTACTAGACAAGTTACACAGTGCACCTTTAAGCTTGACAATTAAAAAGCCTATATTACACTATTTGTTCTGTTGTTTCCTCATTAAAAACATACCTAGAGTTTTGTTTTGTTTCATTCACACATTTAAAGCACAAACCTTGCGTATATATATAGGCTGAGAAAACACTTGTGATGTAATGTAGTAATATAAGAAGTGCTGTATTTTTAAACTCCATACACCTTCACTAGAATCATTTAATTGATTTCAGCTATAGAATGGCCAATCTCTACTAAACTAAAGTTAAAAGGTAAAGGCTAACTTGAAATCCACCAATAACATGGCATTACAAGGTGGACTGATACTTTTGAGCTTTGGAGATATAGACAGACAAGTAATATAGAAGTACTCAAACATGTGTGAATGAAACAAAATGCAACTTCAGGTATATTTTTGTATATTATAACAAGCTCACAAAAGTCCACATGTGTAATACGGGTCCTTTAAGTATCATAGCAGAAACTGGGTCACCAATTTATATAAGGTTTTCATTTCTTTACATGATGAAAGGTAGATTTGTCCTTCTAAAGATGAAGTCATAGTCATTGTACTGAGCAGGTTGTGTTGCTGGTATTAAAATCACAATTGTAGGAGTGTGTGGGGGTGTAACAGCAGTATTTTTTACAAAGCAAGGACAACCGTTTGGAAATTACGTGTGGCGTTTCGTCTATTGAAATCTCCCTCTCTGATTGTACCTGCAGATAGAAGGGAGATTAGGTTACTACAGGAACGCTTTGTAGTGACTACGTTTGCATTATGCTACGATAAGACAAGTGCGTCACTGGGCCCTGCTATAAGATTTAACTTAATCTGAATATCAGGTCAAGTTTTACACTTGCAAGCATATATATAGGAAAAGAGTCCATGATTTATTAAAGATGCAATTTGTATCTTTTCTGGTGGAGGGTCTGCCGGCTTGTCACCATGGCACTGCTTGATTTGTGTCCTTTAAAAAACATGCATGCTCACTGCAAGGGTGCTCACTTGTCCACAGATCTGATGTAACGCCACCAGAAAGGTACCAGTGACCACACTATATGACCCTATAATGCAACCCTGATTAGGTTAGGTTACATGCAAATTATGGACTATGTCTGCTAAACATGGCAGGATAAGAGGACAGAACAGAGGTACCTTTAGAAATTCAAATACCTGACATTATTGTAAGATTTATTTCTATTATTCCAGGAACATATGAACATTTTCTTTCATTGTTTAGTCTTCATTTAGTGGTTCAGTAGTTTTAAAAGACATAATGGGCTTGAACCTGCTCTAGTTATAATCTTAGCAGTAAAGTTGTTTTTCCCTCCTATGGATCGCTACTGGCAAGTACTAGATTTAAAAAAAAGTTCAGAATGACTGGGTGAATCACCAATTACAGAGCAGCGGGCATGTACCAGGGACAGTGAAAATGGAGGTTGATTTGCAAAATGGTGTCTTGAAAATAAGATCAAACATGGAGAATGGGAAACAACTATAACATGGTTAAAAATTCTGAAAAGTAAATTTTGTGGAATACATCTGCTTTTACTTATTTTTCATTCATATTATGCAAATTTTGAATCCACCTTTTAGTCCTAGTTTAGTCCAAGACCTAGACCAAGTTTTACCCAGACTATAGTTCTCATTTATAAGTCAAGGCTGGGAGGGACTTTTTGCAGATTCAAATCCAAACTGCCTCCGTGTTCCACCTGTTCCTTGGCTTTGGGAGGTGAGAGCCAGATAAACCGTCACACTTTCAGACAATGCACCTGTATCTCCTCTGTCAGCAGCTGTTAGCTTAGCCCCATTCACCGCAACAAAGACACACAACTTGAGCTGGAGTTTTTCACTAACTGGTGCTGAAAACGTGCCAAGATGGCGTCTGTCATGGAATTACTCTACAAACATCATAGTTTCTGAATGAGGTATAGAAATGTGTGTGTGTGTGCGTGTGTGCGTGCGTGCGTGCGTGCGTGCGTGTGTGTGTGTGTGTGTGTGTTAAGGAATGGTGAGTTGCACTATGATAATATTGTCTAATTTTCTGATTTCTAGATAACAGGGGCAAATTATCAGTTGTTATTAATATTGTTTTAAGAAAAGGACACTACTACTTTTTTTAGGAAAACTCACCAAGTGTTTGCCTTTGAGATTATATTGCCTAGAATGTTCCATAGTGTAGCTTTAAACCTCTATCGATCTCTGTCTACATAGAGACAAGCTGGTGATGCCTAATTACAGGTCAGAAACCCACACGTGATTTATGCTTTTTAAGGAAATAAAAGCATTTGTAAATGAATAAATAAAAATAGAGTGTGCTTCATGCTATGCAGTGAACATTCAAGGCATGGAGACAACACCATGGAGTTAACTGACTGACTGATACCCCACCATAAAAATATTACATTAATTAAATCAGGTTCTTTTTGCAGTGCAGTTATAGTATCTCATTACCTTTTATTATAAACGTGCTGTCATAGTCTGGATAATAATGGAGTTAATGGCCTGTTATTAAAATGGTGACTCATTTTGTTGCAATTTGCAAACTAATAATGGTAATAACAGCTGTAACATATACTCCTGCTGGTTTAAAAATGGAATTACAATCACAGCTTCACGTGCCAAAACTCCTGAAATGAGAACACATCATCATCTACTAGAAACTGTTTCTCACCACTGGATCTGGCAAACAAAAATGAGAAGCTTGTTCTGTTTTCTGATTGGATAATTGGCTAGAGACTGCATTATTGAAACTTTAACATTATGAACCTTTTTGTTTTTGTAATTGTAAATAAATTCAAGTAGGTTGGATCAGTTAAAGGTGCTTATGATAGCTCACCAATGGAAATCAGGACATCACACTTGAAAATTATGAAACTGTTACCGAGCAAACACATGAAACTGTGTTTTGATGATGTATTAAGAGTGTCAAAAGTATTCCAAATCAAATGCTAATGAATACTAAAATTTAGTAGCATGAAAATTAGATACTCATTTGAGGAAGTAATAAAGTCACATTCTCACAACAGAAATGAACCTTTCCTGAAGAGCTTTAGAATGAAATATATAACTACTGTATAAGAACTATAACTATAACTATAACTATAACTATAACTATAACTATAACTATAACTATAGAACCTCTAGATGACTGAGGGATTACACAGACATAAGGCCACATGGTAATACAGGGTAGTATGGGTAATATAGGGTGGTATGGGTAGTATTGAATCTATTCCTTTGTATTGAAAATGAGTTTGAAATTTTAGTATTGTGACAAAACTAATATGTATAAATCTAGAATTAATATTTACACCAGGTATTATCCCACCAATTTAAGTAATAATTAAAAAAAAAAACATGAAAAGCTGTCTCACACACTTAAGATTGAAGTGTTTGGTGGGGGTAATAAACTCTACAGGAGGCAAAGAGGCCCCTCCCTTACGTCTCAGTGGGGTCCCTAAGTGCAGCTCTCTGTCTATAGTTCATGTATTCTCCAACACTGTAAGAGGGACGCTAACTATGCTAACTTCAAACTAATGATCTTTTTTTAAAGGAGGGTTTAATATGCTGTTAAAAATAGAATTTCATTTTAGGAGAATAAGTAGGGGCTAACCCTAACCCTAACCAATTTCATTTTAGGAGAATAAGTAGGGGCCCTAATCTATGGACTCCAGTGTGTAAATTATATCATTTCATCATTGTATCATTTTGGTGGGAGACAAAATAACTAGTATTGGGTCACAAATATCTAAAGTCAATGACTGTTAAAGAGGAGATATTACACTTTTGTGAGGTAAAACTTATCAAATTTAGATCACCACGTCACCTTGTATTGTTTTGAAAATGCTATATTTAGAGCGCTGTCACAATGCTCCACAGTCTGCTATTATCTGTTTCTATCAAGACGAGCAGGTGACACCACCAGACATAGATAAAAGTGAGATCTCAGTCATAATATAGCTATGCATTTAAAGGTATTTCTGAGGTAATACAAACACATTTAATTTAACAAAGCAAAGTTCGATATGCTTATGCCATACTTTTCTACTCAGAACAATAACAATTCTGGACTAATTTCTCACCTGAAAAGCTACATAGTGCAGTGGGAAAAGTATGTCGTCTCATACTGGGACTTATAACCTTGCCTGGGTGTTGTCTGCCCACACTTCACCCTCTCCTGGTGGTAAGAGCCTCTTACTGAAGCTTCGGTCTCATTATGAGGGCCTCTGTTGGGGTCCGGGTTTATGGGCCGTGAGGTGTCGCCCCCCTCTGGTCCCGAGAGCCAAGGACGCACTCAGATCACTTCACACCTCTCTGTTTTTATAATGGGTTTACTGTTTTTGGAAGAACTCAACCAGGTCTAAACTACTGACTAAACTGGGGCTATTTGGATCCTGAGACTGGTGAAACAAAATGCTGACAGAGAATATGTTAAACTTGAGCCAGTTGTTTCATGTAGATAGAGATATTAAACAAAAACCAGGTCAACAAATTTGCAATATGACAAAAAAAAAACAAATTTAAAAAGCAGATTGCATCATTCTGACCTGTCCTCCAGCTACTTTAAAGATCTTTTTGATCTATGTTATAATGATGTTTCCTTATCACAAACAGACCTGGAGTTGTGTTTTGTTTCATTCGTTTAACACACAAACCCTGCATGTTTATGAGTTCCTCTATCAAACGGACAACCACCTTGTTCCACCTTGTGATGTAATGTGGCAATACAGGAAGTGCTTCAACGTGTTAAACTCCATATATCTTCACTAAACTCATTTGGATAATTTCAGCCCTAGAATTGCAAATCCCTACTGAACTAAAAGTGAAAGGAACTTGAAAACTACCGCTACATCACATCAAAACATGGAATAGAGCATTTTGAGCTTTGGAAATGGAGACAGTAATAATAAAGTACCCAAATATATGTGAATAAAATAAAACAACTCCAGGTATGATGATTTTGAGGAGGTAACAACATTATAACATTATATATTTTGCATAATAGGACCTTAAAACTATACGGATTCTAAAATATTGTGATACCTCGTGAACACAATCCACCCCAAACTATTTCAATTTAAGTTTATGGTGATTTTGTGGCTGTGTTTTATTTGTTTCAGCATGTTTTCCTTACTTCTAATGAAAAAAACCTCAGATACCCGTATTCCAGTCTCCATAGGTCACACACACATACAGGGGGACAGGGGCCAATCTTCACAGCTGCTCGACGCCTCCAGAGCTAAAAGTCACACCGCAGTGCTTTTTCTATCGCCATGGGAGCAGGGGTTCACGCGGCAACGAGCGGGAACCGACACCAACTGAAACTAAAACAGGAGTAACAAACACCAGCCACAATTACTCCATCAGAGCCTTTTACATTGTCCATTTGAGCCACAGATATGAGAAAATATTCATACCATTCAGGCTGATTAACCATGAAACGCTTTGTGGTAATACAGGAAGAGCTCCACTGCATTTTTAAAGTCTATACACCTTCACTAGAATCATTTGGATGATTTCAGCCATAAAATTTCCCCATCTCTCCTGAAAGGTAGCTCTTAACTTGAAAACTACTCTCACACACATCCAGGATATTAACTCATGACAATTCCTACATTAAAATGTAAAGAAACCATATATCTATAAGGAAGAAAGAAGTGGATGACAGAAAACCAAGTATGTAAACATTTTTAATCTGGCCTTTAACACTTCTGAATTATGTCACCTGTCTAGGGACAACAGATGGGAATTATAATTTTTTCCTATAATCTGTCATATTTACACTGTGATTAATTAATGTGCAC